>OX376373.1:162623224-162923224 GCA_947369275.1 Nemotelus nigrinus
TGCTCATTCTTGACGGATAAAATGTCAAGAATTTCACTTTTCGATCGATTTTCTTATTGGAAAGTCATTTGCACTGCTCAATTTTCAAATTTAAACACTAAATGTCACTTTTTCGCTCGAAAGAATGAACTGCACAAACTAAATTGGCGTCAAATGATTGACAACATGTTTCAGTGCCATCTATGTTTTCAAAGCGAAAGCAACTTCAAAGCAACTTTTCATGCTAAGAACACAGTACCAAACTTGCTTATTTTCAAGCGAAATTTTCGCCGAAACAGATTTCGCACGAAATTTTGTATGAAAATTTCGCGTGAAATCGAACTCAGTACTATGCTTTTGTCGGTAATTTAATTCACAGCGAAAATCAATGGAAGAATTCATACTTTTTCATTCTTCATCTGAAGATGATAATGAAAAAGTGTTGCGAAGGAATTTGAGAAATTCTAGTAATCCATTGGAGTTACCGGAACAGAAGTAAAAAATAAAGATCTTAAATATCTTGTAATTCAAATGTATTTTGTAGGTTCATTAAACGTTTTCTTGTAACGAAGGAAGCGTTTAAATATACAAAAACTGACAACTGACACTTTTGTTTGTCAATTTTCAGGAAATCCAATGAGTGTGTTTTCGTACTTTTCATAAATTTCCCCCATCACATGATTGAGTAAAATTCAGTTACTGAATTTCACTGGATTTTCCTGAATCATTTGGTGGGGGAAATTCATGAAACATGATTAGGAAAATTCAGTAAAATTCAGTTACTGAATTTTACTGGATTTTCCTGAGTTTCATTCAAAAAATTCAGTTACTGAAAATTCAGTTACTGAATTTTACTGGATTTTCCTGAATCATTTGGTGGGGGAAATGCATGAAAAGAACGAAAACGCTCTCATTGCATTTCCTGAAAATGGACAAACGAATATGTCAGTTTCCGGTTTTTCGGAGAACAATAGTGACTATAATGTCATCCTAAGCGGTGATAAATTACCGCCACAAAAATATTCGTTCTTCATAATAACATAACGCCGAAAACAGTTTGACAGTTTTCAGTATTTTTCAGTAGCTCAGCCCCTACTGAAATTTACTGAAAGAGGCGAAATTTTCAGTTTTCAGTAAAACGGAGTACAACAACGGCTTCATTGCAATTAATTGCAATTAATCGTAGTACGCGAACAGACCTATTAATTGCAATGAATCGTAGTTCGCGAACAAACCTATTATGTCACAAGCTGAAGATGGATATCGATGACATACCGATAGTCGTTTGACTATCGCCAGAGATTTCGATAGTCGCTGTCGTTTTTTGATTCTTGTGATCTCGAATCTCGGAAATTTCGACAGGCGATATCGTCAATCGTCGGTTGTGATTCATGCCCGGGTGTTTCTTCATAAATTCTAAAATTATTTTAAATTGCCTGTTCGTTGTTGGCACTTTTTTACATTTTGTTGTTCCCTTAAAATACCAAAATAAATGAAATCATATACAATAACAAATATCTTGCACTAAAACCTTACATTTTGATTTTTTCTTCACTTTCACCTTTCTTTGCGAACGCAATTATGTTGTCGAATGAAATTTGTACTAATCGAACCATTTTGATATTCGCATTCGCATTGCCAAGTGTCAAAAATGCGAAATTCGAACAGCGCAAAACATAAAATGCGAAAATCGAAACCTGGAGTGCCAAATGTTCGATTTCACATCGTTTCAAATACGAATCGCATTACAGAGTAGGGCCCCTGCTTTTCGCAATGCTAACAAACTTTCGCATCTTGGTTGTTCACACCCACGCAAAGCTTCAAGTTAGACTTATCATCAATTTCCAAACTATCGAGCCCTTTTGAGTTACTCCAAGCATTAACGATAGGCATAGATGAGTAGGAGGATGAGCCTCATCCTCAACACACTACCTGCGATAAAATCGAAACAATAACTAAAACACAATGTTTCTTCTTCTTTATCAGTGTGAAATTTTATTATATTTTTGAAAAACTAATTATCGTCATAATTAATTTCACATATGAATGCTAATAAAAAAAAACATATTCCATCGATACACAGTTTATCGTGCATATTCATATCATATAAACAAAACAGTAGCTTAAACACAAATGACAACGGCCACATTTAGAGATTGGTAATGCAAATTCGATACAAACCTAATGTGTAGTGTATTCAAAAGAAAACTAACAACTAATTCATTTAATACAAATCGCTTAGAAATTTCGTAACAAAAATTACACCTAAAACGTACAGCTATTGTCTTCAAACAATCTAAACGTATCGCATGCCATTATACAGTGAATGTAAATCGTAGAAATAACGCAAATTTTTCTGTAGATTTCAAATTTTTATTTCGCTTCAATTCAATATTTGCTTCTGTGTTGTTAATAAATTTCTTTCACTTTTTTCCTCCAACAATCGTCTACTGGCACAAAATATATCAAACACACTTTTACTCAATGTATGTATACATAATCCATAGTTATAGGATACTGCAGCTCATTCATACAAAGGAAATATTTAACACAAACTTAATACTATTCGCTAGTGTCGTGACTCTTGTGTGTGTATATTATTTTGACGATAACATCATCTCTGTACTGTATTATGATCTGCTACAATTTTTATACATTTTTCTTTTGATTTTCATATTTTACATATTACCTATCAATACGATCTTAGCTAGTTCTTATTTATTTTATATTACACTTATAAACTACCCTTATTTAGCTTGCGGAAATATACTTTTTTGTAAGTATTAATTGTAAATGTGTTCACGAAGTCCTTGTTCTTTGTACAGTCTACATACTAGGAAGGAAAATATACTGTGGAAAATCATTTACAGCAGCAATCCGTGCAGTTTGTGAGTGTTTGAATTTCAGCAATTTTTCTCGTTGGAGGTGGACTTCTACTCTCCGAACAAAACTGGGGGTTGAGCCAAACACGAGCTTTAAACCAGACGGCAATTGTTTCGGGAAAATTCCACATTTAGCTTTTTGAAACGGGCACTGCCCCATTTCCCGGTCCCGAACTTGACCCATTACCTGTCATCATTGCTGGGAAATTCTTATAAAGTTGAAGCAGTTCAGGTGGAATTTGGTTAGGTACGAAAAGATTCGGTGTTTGACCATACATGTTCGACAACCACAGAGGAAACATCGATAAGAAATTGTTTGGCACTCCGGCGGCTCCAGATTGCGGAAGGAATGACGGAAATGGGAACGGCGGAGTTTTCACATTCGGAACGTTAGCTGACGGTGTCGCATTCACTGCAGGTTTAGGGTTTTGTTGTGAGGAGGATGCATTTTTCGATTTTCTCTCTGCTTTTTGGCGAGGAGCAGATGCTGGTGGAATCCTGCCTAAGCTAGAACTTGGAGGCGTCGGAACTTGTATCACATCAACAGCAGCTCGTCGCTTATTGATATTATGATTCTGCGAATTATGTATATTTTGAGTGTGTGTCAAGGGCAGGTGTGAGGGTATATTCGACGCGGAAACTGGATTCATAGAAACCTGATTTGATTGAGGCACCAATGTGATTTGCAGACCGTTTTCTGCTAATTTCGACTTCGATGAGCTGGACAAGTTTATAGCGACTGCCGATGAAGCAGAGGAGGAAATGGAAGGTGGCGAACGATTGCGTCTGGCGCTTGAAATCGGATGTATTTCCAAAGATGGGAACTTCAAAGGTGACTTTACTGTTAGGTCCAAGATTTGAGTCGCTCCAGCAGCTGGCGCTCTTGCAGGCAGAATGTCTTTTGGATTTCCAAATATTTTCCCGGTTTTGGAATACATACTGTGAGCAGTCACTTTTGGCATATTGTTTCGAATACCATTTGGATTTGGTATCGTAAGACTCGTCGCCGCGGGTAGGCTGAATCGTTCCTCAACTGATTTCGTCGTTTTTTGCGGCGGGATCCGCAGTGAAATGTCCGGCAATAATTTTGGAGTTCCTATTACGCCGTGCGTATTACTGATAGCTGTCACTTCCAACCCGCCTTCACGAAGTATATCCAGCTTTCGTTTCTTTACCGGTGGCGTCGACGATGAATTCTTCCTGGAAACTGTCTTTTTTCGGCTCGAATTGTCAGAGCCAATGCTCTCACTATCACTGTCCGCTAAGTCAATTATATCGGCAGGTTTACGCGACTGCGCTATCACCGGTGTTATTGTAGTCCCGGCCGCAATAAATGGAATATTTTCTTCTTCGAAACCTTTCAACTCATTCTTCACGTGAACCGTGGTACGCAGAGCCGTTGTTGGTGTATTTGATTTAGATTTTTCATCTTTTTCTGGACTTTTCGCACTAGATGGGTCTCTATTCTCTATTTTCACTTCCTGGCTGCCATCCAACTCATGTTTTATGTTACAACGAATCTCGGAGCTCTTTGGAGCTTTCATAGCATCACTCGAAGGCTGGACCGTGAACTGTTGGATCTGGATTTGATTTGTTATTTGGATTTGGTTTGTGATCTGACTTGATGCAGAGTTTTTGGAATTTGTTTGAGGATGGATGGTTGTCTGATGAACTGTGATTGTTGTGTGAGGCTGTTGAATTTTTATCTTTTGCGATGAAGTCGATTTTCCATCCTTAGCATCGCTAGCCGCTTCTGCTGACACTGCTACTGGTATTGTTGAAATCACAGGCTTCATATCCGCATCAGAAGCTGAAGTTGATCTTTTTCGACTATTTTCAGGTGATTCGACAATCACGGTGACAGGAACAGAAATTGGTCTTGAGATTGGTTCGGTTGAAGTTTGGCTACTGTCTACAGCCGGTGTTTTCTCTGTGGGCGAAGCAGCTTCTGATACTCGAGGTAGTATTGGTTTCACGTCAATTTCCTCACTCTCAGACGATGCTGACGTGGAAGCCTTTGGACCAGAGTTCGAGCATTTCGCTTTAACTTTATTCTGTATGGCAGTCATTTCCTCTCTACTCAAATCCGACTCTGAATCACTTCTTTTCTCCTTCTTAATGGTGACTTTTAGACTAGGAACCTTTGACGATGAACATGACGATAACGGCGATGCTGGTGACTTCACACGATTTTCGGATGGATGCTCGTCTTGGTCTGATCGTGGTGAGCTTGAGATATCATCTTTCAAATCTTCTGGTTCTTGTGACTCTTTCTTCATATCTGTTTTATCTGATGATTTTGACGAGTTGCCACAGGATGGCTGTTTCTTGGTTACCAGTTCTGATCGCTCCAAAGGGAGAAGAATTCTCTCATATTTGCGACGGGTTATCGACAAATGTGCTTCACTACTCTCACCGAACAAAGTTTTCCATTGCTTCTTAATCGTAACTGCATCATAGCCACCTAACTTCTTCACTTGACGAAATATTGCGTACAAGTAAACACCCTTCAAATTCAGCCACAACATCTTTGGTATGTCATTCCCGTGCTTGATGTGGAACTCGTGCAGCTTTCGCAAGAAGAACTTCTCTTCAGAAGGAGTTGTAGGAGTAGCCGGAGCAGATCGTGATGTCGTCGCAACAGATGTCTTTGCGCTATTAGTGGGCTTTGCTGTCAAGAACTTTCTCGATCTTTCTCCTGAAATTGTCTTTTTATTCGTTCCGATTTCGCATCGACTTTGAAGCCTTGCTGATTTATATGACTTGCTATCGTCTTCCAAATCCCGCTTATCGTGTCTGCAGGATTTGCCTTCGGTGTCAGATCTGGTTTTCGTTCGAGCTGGTCGATGATTGAATCGTAAATGTGCACGAGGCTCAACTCTAATGGACACATTCTGAGAAAAAAAATAAATATGGCATTAATATTGTAGACAATATTTGGGCATAAGTCAAAAGTTCTTACCTTTCCAACCGAAAATATCGATATATCGGAATCATTCGATTCACTGCCCGAATCATTTCGCTTGCCCGAGAATGGTGATTCCGAACGGTATTTCTTTTTTCTTCCGCGCGGTCGACCCTTGAGTTTCGGTGCTAGATGATTACACAGCAGTTCATGTGTTTCCAGTTCCGGATAGTCAAATGTGTCGCGACAGAACATTACTCGCATGTCTGCTGTCACCGAGGAGAAACCGCATAGCGCTGCAACTATCGAATTCCGAAACCAGTCGTCTTCGACATTTTCGAGACGTTTCAATGTTGCGCGATAGCGACAGTAGCGCGGATAACTTAGAACTGCTACGCGGGTAGTCATATTACAATCTGCAATGAGAAGAATGATTTCATTGAATGAATCCTTTGAAATATGTTTAATTTTTTTGATTATGAGCTAAAATTGCCCGATGAAGATGATAGTTTAACGTTAGAGGGTGCGACATTGAAAGCATCTAACATGTAGTTGACGCATCAAGAACTAATTAGTGCCAAGCCGGAAAAAATCGTTTGAGGTTGCAGAGTAGAGTAGTAATAAAGTAGCTTGAAAAGCAAGCATTCGTCAAGAAACACTCGTCACTCGTCTAATGAATTGATTTGGAATAAGGACAGATGATCACTATACCCACAAAAGGAATGAAAAGGAAAGTTAATTCGCTCATTTCCGTTTCAAATGTGCGAATTAACCTGAAGAACACATTCTAGGATGCTACGATCAAATGAAAATACACAGATGAAAATAGGTAGAGACGCCGGTAAAAGGAACAGAACATATAAAGATAAAACTGGACAAACAAGAGCCCTTGACGGTTATACAATATAATCAATTTGTCGGTCAAGTTTGAGATTTGAATTAAGGAACACACCAAGGTCTTTAAAATTGTCAAAAACCGTAATAGTATATCAGTACAGTGAATAAGAATAGATTAAGGGAGTTATTTTATACGTAAAAGACAATTGATGACATTTAATTTTATTCAGAATATAAGTGTAAATTTATTCATTTATTAAAAGAGTTCATTTATATTTAGTTTCTTCACAGGTACGACCAGAAACATAAGATGAAAACCAAGACGAAAGAAGACACTTCAAAAAGTGAAGTAGAATTATAAAAATTATGTGAACAAGCGATACTATCTCCTTTTAAGCATTCAGATTGAGCTTCGTCTATAGTGGTGGTAGGAAAAAAAGGTGACTCAGTACGCATTTGCATGAGCTGTGAATAATAAATATGTAGTGACGGAACACTATCCGCTATTGATTTTCGAGGATATTGTTGCACAACTAGCAAGATGCACTATATTTTGTGTTTTAGATTTATTGACAGCATATTTTCATGTGCAAGTGGGAGATGAATATCAATTAGTAAACAGAAAATCAACACTAATGCACCACGCTGAGGCGCTCCCCAGATCACTAGTTAAAAATATCAGAGAAGTTCTTTTGAATTTCGGTCTAATAGATACATAAAAGGACCTTTTATTATTGTAAGTTTAAGGTTATTTGAAGAACGGTCTTCTGAAAAAAATTCCGAACGAATTGAACGCATATTGTTAGAAGAAATACCAATTAAGTATCGAGAGAAAAACGGTATTTTATGGTAATCGAATAGTAATACTAGTGAAATAGTCGTTTGAATGACGTTGTTGACAAAGGAATATTGCTCTTTCATAAGAATTGATGCGTCTGTTGATGAAAAAGTGTAAGCCTATATATGTAATTGGTCAAATCAGCCATCAGACGAAAATACATCGAGGACGCTGGGAAGTCAAGTGAGCGATAGCAAGATATTTGTGGCAGCTTCAGGCAGCTATTAGGTTTAACCCGCAGTGCTCTGCGTTGCGTTGTGGAGCACTACATCATAGGACGCCACGCAGAAGGACTAGGCGCTGGAGCTCCCTTCTTCGCAAAACTGACAGGCCTATCCCTGATTGACTTAAAAGGGATAGTGCGGTTTATCAAGGGAAGTAGATAGTTTCCTGACTTTAGTGACTAGGGTAGAGACACTTAATGTGGCAGCACAACGGACCCTTTTTGTGCCTATGACCGTTTGTCGGCAGGCCTCTAAACAGTCACACTTCAACCTACCAACTTATCTAACACACAACAAATACTTAAACACACACAAAACAAATACTTAATTTTTAAAATCAAACCACGAACTGCGATTGATGGAATCTCACTAACGTGGAAAATAAAAATTGATAACAGAGTGGAACGTAACGTTCCTTTAAACAAGGTCAACAATATGAAGATATAAGATATAAGAATTGCCAGTTATGGAGTAAATGAAAATATATTTTATCCAAATCATTTTAAATATGAAGTTAACTGGCTTGAAGATTTTGTGCAGCGAAAAATTATCAAATACTATTTATTTAATTGACTTGGCTGAATGTATCAGGACCGCACATGTCGATCAGTTGAAAAAAAAAAACTTACTAATACTGTTCGTGCTAAAGATAATCAATATCTAGTGTTACCGGACCGAAAGGATAGTGAAAATGTATAGGTGTAAGTCTCTGGAAAAGTAGTTTCAATTTGAAGAAAGGGAGGTAATGATGTGTACATATTTGCACAGTTTAATGAATTATAGCCTATTAATGAATTATAACAACCTTAGTTAAGTTATACAATAACATGTAAAAAAAGGTTACGAAAATGAGTAAGCTAGTTTCCAGCACTGAGTCAAATCAACGTGTTTTATTTGACACTTTGAGACTATGATTTTGTAAGTTTTTGCTTATTTTACAAATTGAATGCGAAGCCAAAAATTCTTCATTTTTGGCGTTTTCACGTCGTTGCGAACGAGCAAAGAATGTTAAAATTTATACTGCGAAGTTACGTGCAAATAGCAAGAATAAATCATTGCTGTATATGTTCGCGAAGATGGTAATTGATGTGAATTGAATGCATTTATAATCTCTAAATTAATTGAACAATCAATTACTCAATCAACTAGTTCGATTGTAGTCACATTCAAAGCACTATACTTCATTTGATTTGTACAAAAAATATAATTAGCAACCGCCAGACCTCATTAATTTATAAATGAACTAGCACAGACCGCACAAACTATTCAATCAAATGCACTTGGAAATATTAATGTTGAGTTGTTCTCTTCATGTACATGTTTAGTTACTTAGGAAGCAAAAGTGGGTAAATATAAATTTCTAAACTAGAGGTCAAATAGTCAATTTATTCAAACAAATCAAATTTATTGTATCTCTTTTCGATGCTTAAACAAATCAAGAACAGTATCTGAACCTATCTAAATGACTAAGTCCTACGTGACGTTGATGATAGTCGATCTGACAAAATATTATCATTAAAATTTCTTGAAAAATCAAAGCAACACCTACGAAATGTGTCCTGCACATTGCCGCAGCGTGCCATTGACGTTGATAGACGATCTTGATGATCTTTGCCAGAAATCTCATGGCGCCAGCTAATGATCGCATGATGATCACTAGCAAAGAAAACAGTAAAAGCTTTCACGCCTGCCCCAGGCCTTATAAATGTATTTGCGATATTTGGTATCTGTAAAATGTTTGTCTAAGACATTTTTATTTCTACAGCAGATTTTGTTAAAAGTGCATTCTTTTCAAACAAAATTCAAACAAAAAGGTCTCAAAAACATTTTTTTATAAAGCAATACTGTGATATATAGCTCGAAGTATAAAGTAATAGCAATTTAACCCGTTTATTGAAACATTTCTTTCTATGGACAAAACATGTTTTGCATCTGGGCTTGAAAGCCTTAGTCTGATGGTTGGAGTTTAGTAGTCAAAATAACTTTTATTGATCTCTTTTACTCCAAGTTTACAAAAATTTGAAGGATAACATTTTTTTTTAAGTAAAAATTTTATTGACATCGTCCGGATACTTTCTACGGCCACTCTTCAATTGTCAATGAGTAAGACCAAGAGTGTCTCACAGACATGAGTGTTTCTTGAAGACAATCACGCTTCGAAGCCAAAACAACCAACACCAAGTCGCCAATATAAGCAATATTTTTGAAAATTTCTTTTAGCCGGCAACGGGGCGACATTCAAATCGTCATTTAAGTATCGCAAGGTTGAAAAAATTAAATATTTCGTCGTTGGCTTTGACTTAACTGATTCATATTTTTGGTGCAAATCATTTTCGGTAAATACGGCGATCCATTGTGAGTTAAACGCTTGAGTATATTCTTAGAGGAACTGGTGGTCCATCGCACATACAAGCTTTACTGTCCGAAAATTAAATGAAGTCATCTGTGCTATTCTCCCCAACATGTTTCCGTTTCGGTTTGAAATTCGGTGTTCTCCCCTATTCTCTCGTCACCGCGCCGGCTCCAAGCCAACGACGCCAATATATATTATTTGCCCCGTCGATACAATGCAAATTAATATCTCGCGTTCTCGAGTTCGAGGGATTTCTTACATTTCGTTGAAACTGATTATTTGCATTATTCCAGTAGTTGGTTCAAAATCTCCGAATAAAATCGACAATATTGTTCATTAAAGTGTTTACTAGTACTGAGCGAGTTCGTATTGAAGATGCCGAGATTAGCAACAGTTTTATTCGTATTAGCCTTGGGTGTATTTGGCTCCCAGGCTTTAATTGTCGCCGAGGAGGAAACTTCCATCACTGACTCCAGTTTCCTTGTCCAGTACATACTCGAAGGTGACATCATAATGACCAATGCGTGTCATTGCATCCCGGGACACCAGTGCGATGAACAAGATACCATTCAATTGGTTCAGTAAGCAACTATATTTTTCCGTGTGAATAAAAGTAACGAGGTGAACTATCTTTTTTTTCCAAAAAAAAATCAGGTATAAGTGCGCAGGTGACAGGGTGTGCTGCATTGGTGATTCGAAGCGGACAAAATGGTGATAGGACAGCATAATAAGATATTCTTTTGACGCAATCAGCCTACGATACACCTAGTATGGATGTATATCGGAATTATACTTAAATACTAGATTGTCAAATGATGTCAAAAACTATTCTGAGTGAAAATTCAAAATCGCGGAAAAATGCATATTTTTATACGACGTACGATAGTGTCGATTGTAGTCAAAGTAATAAACATGCATATATTAATTTTGTATTACAATACTTTAGAATACTTGATTTTTTTAGACATTTAAATGTGATGAGCATATTAGATTTAGGTTTCCGAAAAGAAAGTGGCGAGATAAATGCAATTATACTGACATCTAAGGAAAAACTTGCGATATAGGACGATTAAATTAACTTCATAAAAATAGGTAGGTGGATTGCTAGCGAGCAAGCATCTTGGAGGCTGTAACCTTATATGGTTTCCTAAATTCAATAGATGTGTCGTTTTCTGCATTTAAAGATTAGTAGAATTAAACCTACTGTAAGAAGCCGTATTTTAGTGGCCATCTATACTTAGGTCAAACGTTTCCCGAGAGGAAAACCGAGTCGGTTTAGCCATGCATTACTTTAACATTGTGATGACACACTCCGGGGTATGGACCGCCTGTCGGTTTCGGAATCGAGTCGGTAGACGAGAGAAATGACCCACCGACTCGATTCTTGGAGCGTTTTTCGATTTGCTCATAGCTGCGAAATCCAATGGAGCTGAAATTTTCAGGATGCATTGATGAATGCATGAGACATGGGAATGAAAATCTGATAAGAAAATTAATTTTTGCAGAATGACCAGGATACAGTATTGGAAAATGAAACATTTGAGACCACTTAGTTTCTAAAAGTAGGCAATTACGGACTTTCAAAGAAAATTAGTATTAGCCGTAGATACATAACGTGAGTCAAAACGACTTACCCAAGAATTATATTTTGAGTGTCATTATTATAAAGCACTTTGGATTTTGTTTAATTTTAAGTAAAATATAAATAAAACAAATTAAAAGATAATTGTTTTTCATTTTTTAGATTGATGTTAGTATTAATTAGTAGTAATATAATTGGATTTACTAAGTCAAAATATCAAATCATTGTGGCACAATCAGGCAGAAATCATGTGTGAGTCACATTGATCTCACGTTATGCTGTGAGGAGTATCAAAGAACGTTATGTATCTAGGATTAGAATCACTTTGCCCAAAATTCATATACATCAGAAAATGATTGAGAAAGTAACCTACGTACTGTTTTATTGAAAACGGGGACTCCATACTTTCGAAACGAAGATACTTTTAGTGCCCCTTCACTGGCTTCCTACTGATCTGCTTGTCTTGTAAAAAGCGAGATGCGCTGTGGTAAGTGATCCTTAGACAATAGTTCTGATGATCTTTGGACAAAGACAGATCTGGGCTAAGCGAAAGTTTCGGGGCGGGCATGCCTGTTCCAGGGGAAATCGATTATACTACTGCCTCTGTCTCAGGAGCTTGAAAGCATAGAGGATTAAGTGACGGAACAAACTGAACGGCGGAGTAGTATGCACTATATTATTCTTCCCTGGACCACAGCAGTGTCTTTGCGACATTGGCCAATTGGCTTTTATGTAATTAGAATTTCGGACCAAGCGACTGTATTTGATGAGCTTTACACCCGCTCGAAACTGATATTCCAATGTCGTACGACCCTTAACGATATGTCGAAACGCTCGGTGATGCAGTTGGTTTCGTTAGCAGGACATAGAGACTTTAAAGGAAATTGTGAAGTGAACAAACTTGCAAAAGCTGGCTCGCTTTTGCCGGAAATGCTATACAGTTTCTCGAACATAATTTTGATGGCTGCAGTTAAACTGGCGATCAAATAAAAATACTTAAAGAACGCTGTGAAGTCCTGGATCGAAGAACCTTTCTGTGCCGTCGCAAAAAATTATGAAGAACTTTTGCCATTGGTCGCCATAAAGAACTTTGCGAATTAGGACGAAGGACTCTCCGCCAACAGTGGTTGTCTTAACTGTACATAGTCCGATTGCAGCACGGTTGCATGTTCCTGTCGATTAGTTCTGTCAGAGCTGTAGATGTGAGAAACAGTTATTCTCTTTCTGTGCGAATGACCGGCCCCTGCTCGAAGAAGGAAGAACTCTCTTGACTTATTCTTCTTCGCTTGCCTAACCCAAGTAGTTTCGGTGAACCTGAAGAGGATCGTTCATTTCATCGAGGACTCGGGGTGGGTCTTTACTTGACAAGAGTTGTGCACTCTGCAATGTGGTGTCACAATGAGTCATATGTGCCTTATCTAGAGTCTGTCTGAAGAAGGCAGTCGCGCAACCTAACGTAGCCTGATCCAATAAAAAAATTAAATTACAAAGTTGAAAGAAAAATAACTTCTATTAAATTTATTGATCTATTAAATATCTACAATATTTAATAGATCAATAAATTTCTCACAGCTATGTTCGATCAGAATGGAATGCGAGACGTTCACTAAATCAAAAGGCAGAGCCGCAAGAAGAACCACAATATGCACAAAAGCCTTCGTTTGGACGATTTTTGTTTCAAATTGCATAGCTACCCTTGGAAATTGTTTGTTGTATTTAACGCTACCTTATGGTGAGCCAGCAAAAATTGAGGACTGGGTCCGTTACAAGCAGGAGTTATTGTTCTTCAAAACGAAGATACGCCGACCCAATAGTGGTTTCTAGAAAGAGATCTCTGAAAACATCGAAGGAAGTACAGTAGCTACCAGAATCAGAAAGATCTGAGGCGTCACTCCTAAGCGTACCTAACTTTCGACGCAGCGAAAGTAGGGATTTGGCAGAGAACCCGAACTAGTGCCTGGACATGCTACTAGAAACTCACTTCCTGATATCGCCAAAATTGCATCACGGAATGATAAATTGCGGATAGTCCAAGTGAAAAGTGATTAGCTGCTGTTAGATACAGCTGATTAGCCCTTTCAGGACAATAGTTGCACATAAGCAATTTTTGACTTTGTTGCTAGAGTATTCTGCCCTACGTAGAATAAACGTCCTAATTGGATTTTAGTAATTGGTGAGTTATTTGGAGATTTGTGCTTTTCTAAGTGCTGCAGATATAAGGAAATATTGATATTGATTGATGGTCCAGACTTTTTTGAAAAAGTAATTGAAGCAATTTGAGTAAAAAGCGGGGATGTACACTTAGAAATTATTGAAATCTTGCTGCAGAATGATGAGGATACAAAAGAACGAATGTGAAAAATTATTTACTGAAGATTGTATGGAAAAAGTAGAAACATCAACGCAGAAATAAAAAAAAAACGAAATATGTTGGCTGTCGATGCAAAATTTAGGTGTAAAATTTGTACTAATGACTTCCAGGAGAAAAAACGCCTTCTGAATACTTTGTACAATCTTTTGATGATGAACTATTTGAATTGATGGCATCGTAAAGCAATATACGTGAAAGCATTTGGCATAGGATTGAAATACGTGCATTATGAAATACGACGCTATTTTGGCGGAATTTTGTGCATGGATATCATAAGTAAAGCTCCATAAATGGGTTATGAGTAGGGCATTAATCCCGAGATTGAAATGGAGGTCCCGAAAATTCGGGATTAGTATTTTCGAGATTCCGAGATAATCCCGAGATTTCGAAATTTTATAAAAGAACTATATTAAGCGAATTTAAACAGATATATTGGCTTATTCGTACTCAATTAAAACTTTATTTTAAATATGTATACATAAACCAGGAAGTTAAGTTCATTATAATGTTAAATTTATGCACATATGTACATGGGTGCTAGCAAGTAAAACAATAATCTATAATTGCATATAATTTAATCTGATGATCTAATTTCTTCTTATCTTCTTGTCCAATAATTTCTCCTTATTTGGTCATGATAGCTGATTATAAAATTAGTTAAAAACGAATTGAAACTTAATCAGCATAACGGATGTTACGATAATATAATTAAAATACATTATTCTTTTTAGTTTTGTTTTAGTTTTTTTTCAATGAAACAAGTGATAAGTAATCATATCGATTGGTTCAAACTGCTGATTCGTTTTGAAAATATGCTCTTAATAAACATAATTTGTCAAGAGCAAAAATTTTGCTGCACATATATCCAGCCGCTGAAAAAGATATATCGGGCTCTTCACTTTTTGGTGGTCATACGCCAGTTGTAATAATGAGCCTTTGGCGCCTCGTTTTCATAAAACGATATTTCTTTTAGTATTAAGTTCTGAGTTGTTCGCTCATGTCATAATGACGACTGCACGCCCTAGTTATGAGAATATTCACTAGAGCCGGAACATCAGGAATAATATACGATTTTGCATTATTTAAGTACGTTGATGATGGACCATGTGCAACATACGGACTGGTATTTCACCTGATATAGTTTTGTTCTGGCTTCAACCATGGTCAAACAACAAAATTTTACCTCCATAACCATACTTCGATAAATCTGAGGATACTTTTGAAAGAAATGGGTATATTTGCAACAGAAATCACCGAACAAAACAAAATGGGTAAATGTTTATTCTATCAGATTGTAAAATGAAAAATCGTGGTAAAGGCTCATTATGATGAAACATGTAAATATGTATGCATGTAAATTCATAACATATCTGCACTGTTCTGGTACGATGATAAAAGTATGCAAATGCTGTCTACCCATATTTGAGACTGTAAGCGTTGTTGCCCGAAGAAAAAGAAATCTATAAATATTTCTCGACCAGTACTAGTAAATGACTATAACTCTAATAACGCTTCTTATGTCCTAAAACTTGCCTTGAATTTTCAAAGCTCCGATCAGCCGCCAAAAATGCCGTCAAACAGGCAATACGTGATCAACACAACCGTTGGTCTTACGTCCACTCTTTGAAAACCACCCACCGTTTCCCCGACTCTATGTTCTTTAATGATGTCTTTACTTCTGATTCACTGGGGATTAGTGATCTTTTGCAGAATATTTCAGCTCATCCACCTCTAACCTCTTAACTTTAACTAACTTGGTCACTTCCGCATTAGATCAACAGAAGCAAGTTGATGTGGTATACACAGATTTTGCAAAGGCTTTCGACGCTGTTGACCACAATCTTCTTCTTGTAAAGCTCGAAGTTTATGGGGTATCTAACTCTCTTTTATCCTGGTTCTCATCCTATTTTCTAGACGTTTCTCTGTTGTATCTGTGAATTTTTGTACTTTTTCCCCATATTACTCTCTTTCTGGTGATCCTCAAAGTTCGATACCAGGTCCCTTTTTATTCCTGTTTTTAGTCAATGGTCTTTCTTCCGTTATCCATTCTCCCTGTCTTTTCCTTTCTGATGACTTTAAGATGTTCAAAGTAATTTAATCATTTGATGATTGTCAGCAGTTACAAAATGACCTTTTTGCTCTGTGAGTGGTGCTCAGTAAATTTTTTTTATTATGAATGTGTCTTAATGTCATTAATTGTCTTATACTTGTAAAATGTTTCGTCTAATGTTTTCCTATTGCTTATGCGGTTTCACACTTCGGTTTCACCGAAGCGTTTAACGCTTCGGTTTGGCGCGTCGGCTGACACACACAGCGGTTTTCAGAAGCGTTTATCGAGTCGGTTCAGTTACAAATTACGTCGGAGTAGCATATAGATGCTTGTGAAAAAAGTAGTCGTGTATACATACATATGTATATATATCTATATACATATATTTGTAAGTATATAAATGCATATGCAATTTGGGCAAAATGATTCTAACAATAATTTTCTTTGAAAATCTGTAATTGCCTACTTTTAGAAACCAAGTGCCCACAAATGTTTCATTTTCCAATTCTGTATCCTAACCATTCTTCAAAAATCGATTTTCTTATCAGATTTGCTTTCCCCTATCCCACGCATTCATCAATGCATCCTGAAAATTTCAGCTCGATCGGACTACGCAGCAATGAACCAATCGAAAAACGCTCGAAGAACCGAGTCGGTGGGTCGTTTCTCTCGTCAACCGATTCGATTCCGAAACCGAGAGGCGGTTCGCACCGCGGTGTGTGTCATCACAATGCTAAAGTAATGCCCGACTATACCGACCCGGTTTTCCTCTCGGGAAACGCCTCGCTGGAACCGCTGTGTTTGTCATTGGCCTTAAGGACCTTGGCGTTTTTGGACTTTGCACTTAGATTATGTATCTTCAATTCGTTACACCATTTGAGCAACATCGTTTCACAGAAATTTCACATTTCGTTACAAATTTTTCACTTAGTCATGGTGAAGCACTTTGGTGACATTAAAGGCGTGCTAATTTTGTTTGATGTCTTTTTAGTATACACGGAGGTCATTGAACAACATAATCAAATCTTGTAGAAAGTGTTGAGAATAGCTCAAGGGGTTGATCTCGAATGTAATCAGGAAAAGTGCATGTGGGGTGTTCAAGAAATACATTTTATAGATGTCTTCAATGAAAACGGAATCAGCTCAAATGAAAACAAGGCCAAGGCGATTGTCCATATGGCTTGACCAACCACTGTCCCTGGGAATGAAAGATTTCTGTGAATTATTTATTATTTAGAAGGTTTTATTTAGGAGCTATGGATAGAAAATCAGCATTTACGTGTATTTTTTTATAAAAAAATTTTCGGAAATACAATTCAGATATATTCATTCATTTTTTAATATTCTAACCAAACAAACTTGCTAGCACTTGCTATATTTTTCAGAAAGCAAATAAGTTAAGCCTTATTTACGAAACGACGAATGAACACTGACGATCAAAACATTGGACGACCTCAGTGAGATATACGTTTATCTGCATCTGAATAAATAGAGTCTAGACTGAGATCCAAGTAATCAAATAAGTCAACAACAAATCTTCCTATAAAAAGGCGTGGGTAATTTTGCTGTAACTCAGACACAAGCCCGAAGTTGTAATAAGAACTGCCTTATAAAGCACTTTCGTTTCAACGGATTATTTGCACTATCCAAATCACTGATTTTCATCTTTCAAAGAATATAATTAAAGTCCTTTATTGAAATTTAATCAATAGTGAAAGATTTTTTATTGAACATGGCGAGATTAGCAACAGTTTTTTGCATATTGGCCCTTGTTGTTCTTGGTTCCCAGGCTTTGTTAATACCCTTGTTTTGCACACCAGCCGATGATTCTGGGACCAAATTTTCGGTCAAAATTCTAATTGATCTTTTTTTATCTGACCGAACATGTTCCTGCCACTCGCCAGATGGCAGAGATCCACAGAAAGAGGTTAAATTACTCCACGGGTAAGTATCTAGAGTTTTTTTCATGAAACAACATTTGAACAATTTTTCATTTTTGCTCTCGTTTATTCAATATAGGTACACATGCAAGAACTATGATAAATGCTACCTTGAACAGTGAAAATGATTTTAGATTAACATGACACGGATTGTGCATGACGGAAACTGCCTACGATAAAAAAATCTAGATAATTTAATCATATCTATATCTATTCTACATGAAAAAAATCAAATTTAAAAAAAATATATTCTATACAAGGGGCAATGGTTCTGGTTATAAATAAAATAATAATAACGCATAATTTAATGCTGGTTTTGTATTATTGGAATGTTTTTAATCGAATCTAAGACTTTAAGAATTTCATTGCGATTTTACAATTCATACATTGCGTCGATTCGATGGGGCACGTTTGTCACTTGCACAAAAAATTACCAATAACAGCTATACAACTGAAAATTTTGAAAGTTAGGAAAAATTCGAATCAGGCACTTTATTATATCAACTTGTTTCTTAAAAATGAATTATAAGCATTTATTACTGAACCGCTCTGACATGATCTATAATTGAGAAGCTAAACAGGAACTCAAGCTTTGAAATATGAAAATACATGAACCTGAGTTTGATGCGTTCATTGCCTTTTAGCTGTTAAAGAAGTCAGCACCACAAAGTACTTTCCAAGAGTAAATATTTAAATCAAATTATGTAAAACTTGATTTTTAGGTATCTAATTCAAATTAACCTAATATAAAAAAAAACACTAGCATAAAGAACCCGTTACAAAGACTGGTTTCCGAAGGAAAGTAGCAATCGCATAAGTTTCACAGTGCTTGTCATATGAAAATTAGATGGCATCATCCCCTAGTACAAAAACGAAAACGATAAACACACGCCGTGCTGGAAATGCTTCATTGAAACTGCAACAATTTTTTTTGGGATTACCATGCACGAAATTTGAAAAAAAATCCAAAATTTAAAGATTTGTTACCTATTTTTGTTGTAGATGTTTATCAGATGAAAATTTCATCACATCCTTTAGTGCGGAAATGCCTGGTACTGGCAATCAATTTCTAGCACTAAAATCTACCGAATTCGCTTCACGTCAAGGCCATCTCACCCAGTGAATTTCGTTTCGATCGGATAACTGGGCCCTATTTTGAGAGTCACCTCACGTGAAATTTGTCGTCACTTGCTAAGCCACGTCACCTAGGTTTATCGCCTCGATGAGATCTCGCTCTCCATTTTTTCTGGAGGGTTTGGTTTTCCATATCACATGAACATGTTTAGTTCGACAGCTTTCATTTATAGATGAAATGCTGTCTTCTATTGTTTTTCACCTTTTTTTGTCTTTTTATTTCTGCGCCGGCAGAACTTTCGGCATTTCTTCGTCCTGAGATAATAAATTTATTGGCGCCTCTTCCATTGCAGAAAACGGTAGCACAACATTGGGCCCTCCTCCTATCACAGAAGTTTATTTTCTGTTCTGAGCAATTTTATTTTTTGTTGTTTCGCTGTGGGCATTGTTTTTTCTAATTTTAGCGTAAAATCGCTCCACAGCAAAAATATATTTTGTTGGATACACTTTCGTTGAATAATTTTAAATTTGCAGTCAAATTTCAATAAGAAATTCAATAATATTTTGCCCCTATAATCCGAATTTTACTGTTGGTCTCAAGCTATTTAATTTGTCTGCAAATGTCTGGCATTGTGCATCGAAATTTTCCTTTCCTATTTTATAAGTTTCTGAAAACTTCTGTCTCATTGCTGAGTGTATTTGTCAATCAATTTGAACCTTATAACTAAAATTTATTGTGAATTCTGAATATTATGGGGCTGATGACTCTCAACTCGATAGAGGTGGTCGACTTCATTTGTGTAAGTGGACTTGCCATTTAAAATATACAATGTAAAATAAAGTCTAATATTAAGCAAAAACGAGTAAGTTATATGCTAATGTGGTTGGATTCAGAGTCGTAAAATCTAGCATCACTAAACGAAAAATCACCAACTAAAATACAATTTACTAACTTTTTTTCCCTGATCCACAGTCTAAACCCTGTAAAAATTATCAACATCTTTCACTTCTGTTGGTACTCACTTGGCTTTATCAAGTGACATAAATTCTCACCTCACGTGACTCTCATCACTTCATGTGACTCTCGGAATACTCGCTAGAATAAAAATGTCACTTGATGTAAAATGACGTTACCTCATGTGACTCTCTGAATACCAGATCAACAGAGTCACTTCATTCGTCACGTGAGGTGACTCCCAGAATAGGGATTTAAGAAATATCGCCCATAAATATCCAACATTTTTGAAATTGACACACTGGTTGTTAATATTCACTACAAAATTATTCTCCTTTCAAAGTTTAATGGTAAAAAATATATAAAAAAAATTTCTAGTTTTTCAGCCAAAATTCTATGAAGCTTAATAATAAGGTGCATCAACTTATGAATTTCATCGAAAGCCGTTCATTGCAGTGAAAGTTATGGAGCATAAAGCATTGAGTGATTATTCAAAATATCACCACTGCCGGAGAGTTGCCAATCACTTCTTTCTGCGAGATCTTATTTAAAGAATCATAATTCGAGTTAGAGGACTTCGACTGAATTTAATCGTAGATTAAGTTCTGTTTTTACATATTGTTTTTGCTTTTACATGCTCTCCAACAGCAATTAATTAGATATTAGAAACTTTTTAGGACATAACTAGCGTGGAAAATTTGAAACAGACAAAATGGTGAAGCGAACAACGATTTTCTGACTAAATGTTTTCCTAACATAAATTATTTAGATGAAATTTTGAATTAATAAACAAACGCCTACTATCAAAAAACTATAATACATACATACCTAAATGTTTTTCTCTTTGAACATCGGAAAAATCCAATTGCGAATTCCGTAACGATATTGTCGTGGATACTGTAGGACTGCTTGAACATGTTGTTAGATCCAATGCTGAACCGGTCATCGATGAGCTTTTGCCCGATGAACTGGTCTGGTTTCGAAATCGACTTGCCGAACATGATGATGACGACGACGACGTTGAATTCTGGGAGAGTTTTGATGTGGTTGGCGTCTTTACTAAGCCCCAATTCCATTGGAGCTTTTCATCAACCCAATTTAACAAGTCTTCGGCACGAATAACTACCTTGTCCGATATCGCAACAACTTCGTCCTGTCAATGCAGAGAAGTTTTTGAATGAATTTAGTGTTTTAGAAAATGTCTTAAGATAATTTATTCGATATTGAATGTGCTATAAATTTTAATTTTGCTTGTGTTTGATCATAGCTTATTTCTTTCGTTGCCATCTAATTAGACTAATATCTCATACAGTTATTGGTTACTATTTCTATATAGTAATTTGATTAGAAAATTTTAGACGATTTTAAACAATGTTTATAACTAACTAATAATCAGGCTACTATTAACTACAGGAATCAGAAATCCTAAGAATATTTATTCACTCAGCTATGCACTTTGGCAAATGTATGTGAAAATCTTCAGTAATCAATTTAATGAGCATTATGAGTGCAAGATTTTTTTTTCAACTTGTTGAATTGCAAATATTCTAATAAATGACAATATAAAGATCATATCGATTGGCTGACATTTGATTTCATTGAATTTACAACACAAGCATAATCGATCTCTTATCCAAAGTCAATCGAAACAACAATTGAATTACCTCTCCATGACAATTTCGTCCCATAGGTGTGTTTTCTGGTAAAAAATATAAACGCAGGCCTGTCAACAGTGACGGTTCATTCTTATCTCGCCATATCATACGGATTTCAGCTAGACACGCTATTGGCGAATCTGACCATGGTCGAACAGGTATACAGTCACCCAAAGCTAATATTAATGGTTTTTTAAGTCTGTAAAACAGAAGAAAATATTGGTTAGTGAATTGTGATTGCAAAGACTTATTTTAAGAGCATATATAATACATAATGAATATCTTACTTTAATCTGACTTATTTTTCTAGTTTACAAAACTAAATATTTATGTCAACATTAAAAATATATCTTTATATTTGTTTGCATTGGTTTTTTTTATTTATTAAAGTAATTATTTATTGATTAAATAAATCTAGACGCTGTCTTCTAAAATTATTCGATTGATTAAAGACGTTTTTAATCTGAATGTTATGATATGAAAGGGAGCATAGAGTAAGTTGAAATTAATGTTAATTTATCGATAACAAATGAAAATTACTCCATAAATATGTCTAGAATATATTTCATTAAATATTGCTCAATATGTTTGATGTATGGTTTCAAGAGGTTTGGCAAATGCTCAAAGCTATCAGCAAATTTCCCAATTTCTATATAATTAAACAACATATCAAGAAATTATGTTCGAATTCTTTGCTTTTTAAGATGTTAAGTTATATTCTTATGAAATAGTAAATAAATAAACTTTTAGGTTACGTCATCTCCATCGCCAAACACTTCAGATGATCGTTTTGGGTTCGCTCACACATTTACACACTTGGTGCAATTTCACCGCTTATCTGCAGTGCGCAGTTGAATCGTTTCTTTGGTTTCTACAATGGACGGTGGTTATAGACTTAATCTAGTCCTTAAAAGTTTCCCCTAAAAATCTAATGGCGTCATATCACATGATCTTAGATTTATTGATGGATATAACCGCATTTAATGAAATAACAATGATGTCTGACCATTCGATTGAATAGAGCATCGGCTGCAAGCATTTGTGGTCTATAGTTCAAATCCAGCCATGATAACTCATCCGACTTCAAGTAAACTCATTCGTTACCAGAGCCCATATATTGGACACATACTTGTGGTACTTTTCTCTGAGGTAAGTGATGCTGTTTTTCCCAGAAAAAAAGTTTTTTTTTTTTTATTTTAGATAATTCCTCTCTATCAAAGTCAGTTTTAATATTTTTGCTGGATCGGATCTACGACAGAATTGATCAGTTGAGTGAGAAATTTTTTTACGGTAAACTAATATTAATAAATGTCGCTGGTTAGTGCGGTTTCCTTATTGTGTAAAATAAGTAAACACAATAAGTTCACATCATTAGCACAGCAAAAGCATTGTACTTGAAGATGAAGAAACCAATTTTGATCATCACATATTTATTTTTCTCATTGATGTGTCCCATAAGTGGGACAACGATAGTAAAGAAACGTTTTACGATTTCTCTTACATATTTTTTTGTGCTTTCAAATGTCTTTCGATAGTCAAACACATTTTTATCGCATTGAGTTGAATGATGAAGAGATCCTTGTACATTTAGAAGAATCTGGGGATGATGAAAATTTTGAAAGTTTTGATAAAATTTTGAACGTTTTGTTTGGTTGGGAGAATATGAGGCTGAACTAAGTAGAAATTTATGAAGAATCGGTGTTCATTATGTTTCTTATTACCTAACAATATACGAGTATGCCTGTTATGAAGCTACTTCTCTAAAGAGTTTCATCCAATTCTTCCCGTATTGAAACGCCGCAGGATCAGATAAGTGAATTTCCCACACATATTTTTCAAAATTTAGCTCAAAAAGACTGAATGAATTTAATTGTCCAGATGTTTTACCTAATATTTCCTAAAATTGAAATTCTGTAGGATAAGGATAGTTGGATTACATTTTTTCCAAATCTTATATGAAGCAGTTTCTATGCTTTACGGTGCAAACTTCACTTCGCTGGCGAAAACAGTCCTTATAGATCTCATCGGTTATGAAAAGTAAAAAGATTGGATTTCAAGCTGCAGCCGTTTGGCATCTCTCCAAGTAGATCCTAACCGAAACAAGAGATACCAAACTTTCCTACCTATTTTACCATTTTACAACTATTTTAACAAGCATCATTGAAGCACTTGGAACAATTTAGCTTAATAACGCTTGAACACTTGGGACAGTCAATAACCTCAATAGGTGCGTTTTTTTATGCATCCGGAGTAGTGCAGGATAGCAATTTGCGCGCAAAGCAACAACAACATCCAGAGTACGAACACTCGTGAATTCAGTGGAGTTCGTACTCGTGCACTGTGTGGAACGTATTTCAATAATTCATGTCAGCTGAAACAGTTGGCTGCTGTGATAAATTACCAAAAATTTCCCTATCAATTTAGCAGCCAGGAAACATTGAAATGGATGAATATGATTCAAAAATCAATGCTGTCAACGAATTCTCATCCTATGAGTCGGAATATTCTTCGATTACTTTTTAAAAAGAAATTCACATGATTCTAATTTTCTAGGTAGACATTTGTTATTTCGAAATTTGAATTTTGAATTTTGAACTGACAAATGTCTGACAAGCTAAGTTCTGCCAACCAATTAGGAATGAAATAAACTCGCATGCTACTCCGGATCGTTTTTTTATGCATGCAGGATACCTACTTTTTACTCTGGATGAAAATAAAACGCAGCTAATAACGCTCAATTTTCAGCTTATAGAGTTTTGAAAAAGGCAGGGTGAAATTTTTTTTAAAAGATTGAAGTGAAGATAGTCCTGCTTGTGCATTGAAGTAGTTTGACAACAAACCTGTTTCTTATGTATTCAACTTTATTGGTATAGGTAAACGACCAAGTTGAGCGATGAAATAAGAAAATTAAATAAATAAAAGCTAACAGTCTTGAAATCCTGACCATGTACAGCACTTAGGTGTGCCAAGTTGATTTGTTCGAAAAGATGCTGAGCTATTATAGAAAATATCGTTTCAAAATTGGCTTTAGGGGTCATTACACTCATTTCCTTGATATGGCGTGTATGATTAGCAGAACTGTTATGTTTATCGGAGAGAGCAAATATTCTATTTTCCAGAGTAAATGGGCGCGATATTGTCTGCGGCAAATCAGGTGCGAAATGGGATACAGAGAACTTACTTTAAAACTCGACTACGTGCACCCCCATAGCCGTTAGACAATTTTACCGATTGGGTTTTTGTGGTTTTGTATTTGGGGTGGTTTTTGTTGGTTTGTTAACCTTCAGTGTGTTGTCTTCACTTACATATTCATGGTGTACTCTGACTATTTTTAGTAACTGCCAGTTAAAAGCACAGCAAATTTAATACAAAATCTTTTGGGGACACCGTTTACATATACAGTGGGCGCTCGCAAATAAGAAATTTTGGAAATTAGAATCTTCCAGAAATTAGAACCAAGGGATTCAATGCATTGCACGTCTAGAATTTAGAACCGCTGGTTCTAATTTCTGACCTTTCTTTGTTTTTCTTTTTTTCCCGCCACTTATTCGTTTTCATTTTGCTTCGTGTAATTAAACTTGGAAGGGAAGCTACGTGATTATGTGATTAGTGGTTCAATTTGCGTATTTCGTTTGGTCAGTGTGCACGTGCAATTTAATTCGCGTAATTTTCCCATATTTGACGCGATTGGTTTTTGAAAGTTTCCGTGAATTACAAAGAATGTCATTCAAACGTAAAAAGAACACTTTATCTCTAGATACAAAAGTTACAATTTTAAAGAAGCTTGATGAAGGTATTCAAGCAAATCGCTTAGCGCATGACTTCAATGTGTCTAAATCAACTATAAGCTATATAAAATCAAAAAAAAACAAAGCTGCGATTTTAACTGCAGTTTCTTCGACTTATCAGGAATCTCGCAATAAATCTTTGCACAGTGCCGAATATCCGGCAATGGAAAGCCGTCTTTCTCAGATTCTTAAATCAACGTCAAAAAAATATTACACTGACCGAGCCAATCCTAAAAGAGAAAGCTAAACAACTTTTCGTGGAAATTTATCCTGATAAAGGTGCAGATGGTTTCAATGCAAGTGATGGTTGGTTCACGAAATTTAAACATCGCCACGACATTCGTTATTTGAAAATTGGTGGCGAAATTCTCTCTAATGATATCAACGAAAACGTACCATTTTTAAGGAGGCTACGAGCAAAGGTACACAAATATATAATGTGGACGAAAGTGGATTATTCTTACGTTGTCTACAGGGCAGAACATATGTTGCTGCTTGTGAAAAAAAGGCGCCTGGGTTCAAAAAACAAAAGGAACGTATTTCTTTTTTGTTGGGAGCAAATACAGATGGATTGGTAATTGGCAAAGCCAAAAACCCAAGATGCATCACAGGATTCGAAAACCCACTTCATTACGACTATTCAAAAAATGCCTGGATGACGTCTCGAATCTTTCATGGATGGTTTCACAGGATATTCGTTAGCGAAGTGAGTTCGTTAGTTGCTGATTTATATCATGTTTTTAAATTATTATGATTATTCAACAGCTTTTTCGCTTTTCGGCGGAAAATAATTTGCCTCCAAAGGCTCTGCTGCTAATCGACAATTGCTCTGCTCACGCACCTATTGAAAAACTGCAAAGCGAAAACGGCAATATAGTCGCATATTTTTTCCCTCCAAATGTAACCGCAGCTGTGCAACCAATGGACCAAAACCCCATAAAGATGACAAAGCTCATTTACAGAAATAAGCTGCTATCACAATTGATTGCCGATGGTGGTGAACTAGACAAACGCTTAAAGCGGCATACTATCCGCGACGCGATAGTCATACTGAAGCAAGCTTGGGATGAGTTGATGCAAGAAATTTTAAAAAAGTCTTGGTCCAAACTGTTAAATTGGGACGACAAAGAATTTGACAACGAGGACGATTTGCTTCTTGCTGAATTTTTGCGAAGCGGAACTTCTCGAAAGAAACCAATCTCTTCTAGCAGCTATCGTCTCCAACCACTTCGTCACTATTGAGGAAATTCAAACATGGAATGAAGACATCTTTAATTGCGAATCCGATGAAGATAATAGTAATGACGAGGCTTCATATAGCAGCGATGATAATGTTATCGATGTCATGCCGATTGTTCTTTATTCTACAGCTATCGAGAGTGTTAATAATTTAATAAATTGGTGTAAAAGAAGTGAGCAGTACTCTGCTAAGCACATGACATCCCTATTACATCGTCGAATCAAATTTAAAAAAACCCAAAAAACAAACAAATATTACTGATTATTTGTCGAAAAAAGCTTAATTACTAAATAATGTAAAGCAAAAGAAATAATATAAAACTGAATTACTTGAAAATAAAGTGTTTTAAACTATTTCATCTATATTTGTAACTTTCTGTGACAGTTAAAAATCACGTCCAGAAATTAGAACATTTCAGAAATTAGAAATACCCGATGTACAAACTGGTTCTGTACTGTATTTATAAATACTTATTATCGTAAAGTTCGGATTTATTTCGAATAAATCCAAATTCTCAATAAAATTCTCCAAATTCCACAAATTTATTTTACCTTATGTCGTTGGAATCATTACAGGTAGCATCTGCTCTTCTATCGTTTGAACACTTTCTTGTGACCGGTTTTGTTTTACTTCCTACGCCATTTGCAATTGTACACTGGTTTGAACCATTTATGGAATTATGACGTATATATGTTCCATTGATTCCATTGTAAGCTTGAGGCACAATTTCCAAACCCTTGTAAAATGTGTATGGACCATGAAATCCACATGGTCCGCCAACAGCCTAAAATTACACAAACAAATCAAAATTAAGTATCAAACAATATGTTTACATTATATATAAAACTAAATATAAAATATTACATGCATCTGAATGGGGAACATTAATATATCAATCGCTTTTACTGCATAGTTCACTTAGCTTGAAAATATAGCATTCTAAATATTTATTATTTCTTTCACCCTTTCATTTTTTTTATAAGAAACGATTATATTCACTGAATAAACTTTTTACTATTCGTTTATCTTCGATTTATCTTTCCGTTGATAATTTTCGCACTCCCAAATCATCGATGATGATATTCATTCTTGCTTACCTCTATTATTTCAACTTCAACCATTTTTACATCCAGAGATTAATTTTCTTAAGTCGCTATTTTTAGTCTTATCAAAAAGTGTAAATAAACAACGCATTCCCAAGACTCTCATTCGAAATCATTCATTCGTATTGACTTTCTGCTACGTGGGAAATTTTAAATACTTAGCTAAGTTTACAGTGGCGGTAGGCAGCATGCTAGAAAGCTCGCGTTTGCGCATGAATTCATTCTCTTTAGGGCGAAGCTTATTGTACGGTGTCTCTTCGTCGCTGATGTTTATGATTATCATTTAATCCGTACGGGATTCATTCAAATAAAAATTGCCTTCTTTAAGACTATTCTCAGAAAAGTATCTTTTGAGAGAGAGAGAGAGAGAGAGAGAGAGAGAGAGAGAGAGAGAGAGAGAGAGAGAGAGAGAGAGAGAGAGAGAGAGAGAGAGAGAGAGAGAAGCTTTAAGCTATTCAAATGGAAAAGAGATACTTCTCCTTCCTATCTCCACGCACACTAATAAACTTACCAATTCTATTATTGTGTTCGCACGTTTTCTGTTTTTTAGATTAATCTTAAAAGTTCGAAATAAATTCAATTTATTCTGCTGCATGCAATTCCCTATCATAATCAATCCATTAAGACTTTCTTCATGCATTTTCCTATCTAAATACACGAACGACAATGAAGATAAGCTTTGTGACATGTTTTAAAATTTATTGACCTTAATTATATTTTCAATCTGAGATACAACCGAAATAACAATGGTAATAGTAGCAAGAGAATCGTATAATCACCACGCCTAGTATGTGTTTGTTCGGTTGGGTTGTAGAATAAGTAAATGGGTAGTTATTTTCAGAAAGATGACTTTATGTCAATAATGCTCTACGTAAATATGGCGATCTAGGAGGAAGATTCTTTCAAAAACTACTACCATATTGAGTTAATGACATTGATGGATTCAAATACGGCGAAGAAATTTACTTGAAGGTTGCGCAATTGAAATATGTATCTAGATCAGAGAAGGGGAGAGGGGAGAGGGGGGAGGGGGGGCGAATGGGTAGATAGTATTGATTTGAATGAGTGCCGAAGACATTTTCACGCATTCAATACAGGAAATAAAGAACATGAAATGAATGAATATGAGCAGTTTAAACTAAAATTAGACATACAATTAAAACTGCGAGCTAAAGTACAAGAAGAATCAGAATAATGGAAGCAATTTACACGTTGAAAATCACTGTTTCGATAAACTGGCAAATGATTCGCGACGAATTCATTATACTTTAAGAGCTTTGAAAATTCGGGCGTGGATTACGGCAACAAGTGATTTACGGGGAAAAGTTATCAAACGCCTGTAACTAAAAAATTACGCCAAAATTTCTTATATTTGCATATTTGTATATATTTGTACCAAGTAGTTATGAGTGGCTACCTATAATTACAATCATTGGCAGCTATCGAATCAGACTTACAGCACATAATCGGACGACTTCGAAATCAGTTTTATTACTTTATTCTTTCCACTATGTGTACAGGACAAACATACCCAAAAATTTCATTTTTCGCAAATCGTATTCAATCACAAAATCTTAACTTGTTCGCAAAGCTTTATTTAAAATATTTGCATGGAGAAATCAAAAGCTCTTCTACTCCAACTGCACTCCCCCTTCGCCGTTCAGCACTTTCTTGCAATTCATACCGACAACAAACCGTTGACTACTAAAAATATACAGCACACATGAAAGTGTATCTTGGAAATTTCAATTCAATGTCTTTCTCATTACTTGCACATATTATTTTCTGTTACTTATTTTTATCGAACGAATCGAAGACAACGAGAAACCGACCATCTTCCGACTGTTCATATTATAAGTGCGATTTTCGTTATTTCATTAGAGTTGTGTATCTATAGATATGTACATTTATAAGTATGTCTGATTCAACGAAAGAAAAACACAAAAATTACCTTCGTATACGAAAAAAGCTTTTTTAGCGCGTATCTAGCATTTGTAGATCTTCAAAATTTCAATAAAAACTAATAAATTGCAGAGGAAAAAACACGAACTAGCGAGGACGTAGCCCGTATGACCACTTTTTTTTTTTAAAAAAAAACTTAAATGAAGACGAGCAAGATTTATTTTTGAGTGAATTAAAACAAACGATGGCTGACGATACGACATGACTTAAAAATATGCGAATAAAGTTTTGTTTTGCTCTGAGCGGAATGTAAAAAGCTACATGCATAATAATATCTATAGCTTCCAAGTTTCTCTGGAGAAAAATTGATTATTTAATGAAGTAAAATAGAACGAACTACGGACAATGCTGAAAATGATGCCAAAAGCTTATACAGGTAGGCGATAGAAATTGCTTTGTTGTGAAATATTTTAGTAGATTCTAGAAATAATTTTATTGATACATGAGTAGTCTGAAAACAGGCTTTTTTGTTCGATTGTAGTCAACATGATAATTGTAATGAGGGATTTTACTGCTAGTCACAGTGTTGAAAGACGATAAAAATTTCACTTTCTAAGGTGAACATATGGAAACTTTTTTAGATTATGTACCGATATGATTATGAGCAGTAGGTACCGTTTATGTGGAAAAATGCAGTGAAAATTTCCAAATATTTTATTAAAGTAAAATGTATCCATGCAAGAAGAATCAATGCTTTAAAACTAGATTCTACATTATTACATTTATCTGTATTTTAACTTTCGATCGATTTTTTTATTATCTGTTGTGTCAAAGACACTGGCTCAATTCAATTTTCTAATTCAAACGCTTATTGATATCAAATGTCACTTTTTCGCCCATTTTAAATTCGCGTGAAATGATTCGATACATACTGCTAATCCCATCTGAATTTTGATAGCGAAAGGAACTTTTTCACGTTAATATATATACACAATTCTGGTTAAATTTCAAGTTATATTTTAGCCGAAACAAATATACGAAATTACGAAATTTAGTGAAGTACTTTTAGTACAAAGATAAAATCTATAAATAGAACAAATCGTGAGAATTGCTACCTTAGATATTCCCCTTGGTTTCCCCGATGCCTTACTGCTTTTAGTTGTTACCGGTCAAATTCACGTACACATGGCCTACTATCTTTCTCTATCTATCTCTTTTTCTATCTCATTCTATCTTCCTGTTCGCCGAGTAGATGAATGTCAAATTCCCTTCACTACTATGAACTCTCAGATTCAGGCAAATTGCTTCAATTCTCACTGCCATTTTCATTTCCTTATATCTCTCTCTTCTGAGGTGGTACTTATTGAACTTCGGCTTCACTCATGCAATATAGAAGAAATTTTTATAATAATTGATTCTATGAGTTTTCATTTGAACAAATATTAAGGTGACTCGGTTTAGTTGCGTTTGGTTGAACTTTTCTATGAATTTTGTCAAACTTTAAGACGAAAAGTTTGTGCTTCCTTAGATATTTCGTCGCTTAAGCTGATAAAATCTAATATTAAGGTTTTGAAATTGATATTAATACCTAGTACTATACTCTTCGCAAAACGAATTCAACGGTCAAATCCCATACAAAAAGAGCTTTACTGACGAATTTAAAAGCTCTTTTTGTAAGGGATTCGACCGTTGAATTCGTTTCGCGAAGAGTATAGTACTAGGCATAACAACGAAATTATAATTTTGACCTCAAGAATATTGTCATGACCTCATTCCAAGAATAATTTCACCTGACCTATGCTTTAAAAATTTATTTGGATTGTTCAATTCTCGGTACGCCGGAAAAATAATATCAATGCCGGTAAATCTGGCAAGGCATATTTTAATTTGTGTTCATGTATCAGCCAAAAATATTTTTTTTTTAGTAACTTTAGCTACATTTGTAGCAATATTGGCTTAAAGAAAAGGAAGAGTTGTGAAACCTCTATCCAGTACAGCGAATTTGTCCCTTTCGGAATTTGGGGTCTTGACAATTAGAAGTGTTGGATATTTCCATTTTGAGGACTGGAATTTGAATTCTTCATTTCTGCTTTATTATAGAGATGAGTCGTATTGCATCAACCTGACACTTTGTCACCAATACACGGATGTCACTGATACACGAAAATGATATATGAAGGAAGAACTATATATATGAAGGAAGAACTTTTAGTAACAATCATCATATTGATTCTATGAGCCAATATGAAGGCTCAACTCAACTAGGACGACTAATCTTTTTACAGTCCATCTCATGGTACGGTACACGTATGGAGTACAAGCGTACAATTCGAATGTATGCATTCATGATAAAAACTCATAAAAAGTATGAGTCATAAAAAGTATCAGTGTGACAAAAGGTATCAGTGACAAAAAGAATCAGCGACCAAAAGTATCAGTGACAAAACGTCTCAGTGACAAAAAGTATGAGACAAAATTATCAGTGACAAAGAAATAACAGTATCAATTTGTACCTTATACAGATTTTTTTTTTGTCATAGCCCAGCTCTACTTTATTACAAATAAATATCGTTTGATTTCAGATTCAAACTTGCGATCGCAGACTCCATTAGCCAATGCCCTTACCCACTATGCTATCCAAGCTCTTTGAATCCCACAAATATTTAGTTTAGTTTAAGATCTCGGCAACTATATTTTTAGAGTCATTCTAGTCAAAAAAATTCTAGCGCATCAGAACCGCTAGAAAACTAATTTTCGAAGAAATTGTCTTTGAGTGACAAAAAAAATGTGGAAAGACGTTATACACTTTTTTTGTAGAATCATATCAACCATGCCTTATCCAAAGCAACAAAACTCAAAACTGTTCAGTGCTAGCAGCACTTTCCCAACGCAGCAGCAATAAGTTTACCATAACAAGCTCATACTTAAATCAACGTATCCTTTGAATTTTGTTCTTATCGCAGGATTTCATGGAATGTTTCAACGATTAAACGTTGTTTGATGCTGCCATCCGAAAAATTTTCAAAACTCGCAAAATTTAAAATTGGTTTCTAATTTTTATTGCAAATGCTTTGCATATGAGTATGTAATTTCAAGCATCTGTTGGTGCAATATTTACGAAAATGGCTAATGCTGGTTACCCTATGTTAGCAGCAAAGCAAAATATATACCAAATCTGCTTCACGTTAAATTAAACCCAACCAGTAAATTTCGTTTCGATTGAATCACTGGGCTGGAAGTTATACGGGTGAAAAGAATTTTAGGGTTACCACCCTCAAAACTTTTCAAATTTTTAAAGCGTTAATATTTGTTGTTTTCATTTTCAAAAGAAATTCCAAAAAATTACAAAAATGGTCATAGCTGGCAGCTCTTTCATGATTTTTGTACGAAATTCCTACGACATTTGGTTCACATTAAGGTCCATTTACTGCATGAACTTCGTTTTGATTTCTACACTTGAACAGAAGTTATAGGGAAAAAAACTTTATTTTGCTGAGCAATTTTGCAAGCATTAGGAGACAAAAATCACCATAGCTGGCAACTCTATTCTAATTTTTCAGCCAAATTTTCACCAAATACTATCTTAAGTAACATCCAAATATTGTGTGAATTTTGTTTAAATGTGATGGCTGAATCGGAAGTTATAGGCCAAAGAGCTGTTTTTTTTCTCTCAGCGATTTTTCCAGATGGTACCACTACTACAGGGTTGCCCGCATTTCAAAATCACTTCTATCAGACCTGGTCCTAGCTAATATCAACATGTCCTGTAAATTTCATTATGCTCGGATTATCCGGTCGTCAGTTCTCGTGAATAGAAGTTTCGAGTGCTGAATATAGAGGTAATTTGGTGATGGGTTGCCGTTTTTGTGCAAATCGTAATTTTGAAAATTTCAGCTTGACATGAAGGACAAAGGATAAAATTTATCAAAGATTTGAAATTTTTGTCAAAAATCAAAAATTTTCCAGGAAGGTCAATGACTTGAAGGATTTTTTTTCAGTAGCCTGCCACAGCTACAGGGTTACCCGCTTTATGTTGAAAATCCATGTGTGTTAAATTTTAGTCAACATCAATACGCTCTGTAATTTTCACGATGATCCATTGCTTTTATTACAAGTAATGACCAATCAAAATTTGAAAAAAATTCCTTGCCTACTTTTAGGCACCCTGCACCCACACACGGCTCAAAATTTCCAATTCTTTATCATAGACAAGCTTAAAACACAATAAATTTTCATTCCCAAACATTTATTTTAACAAAAATTTACACTGCTTGGAAATATAGGAGTACCTGAAAATTCACTAAAATGCTCGCCGCCGCCAAAAGGTTTAGGATATCTGAATTCTAGCAAGACATGGACCTACCTAGTATATACATCTACGTAATCCGAAAATTTCACTTCAATCGAATGGGCCATTCCAGAGATTATCTCTATTAACCATTATGATATATATATATATATATATATATATATATATATATATATATATATATATATATATATATATATATATATATATATATATATATATATATATATATATATATATATATAAATAAAGAAATTTGAATTTTCGGCGAAAAAAAACCAATCTGCCAAATAAATCCAAGTGAAGATTTTTCAACGGAATTATGTTTATTATCAGACGAGCAACATAATGCGGAAAGTCCATTGTGAAGTCGTATGTGCGAAAACAGATTAAATAGGGTGAAAGATCACGAATAACAGTTTTTCTTAAATATCTCTACTATTGGTTTTACGTAATTTTTTATGGATTTAAGTTTTTTATAGATTATAATTTATTACATAAGCTTCAGACACAAAATTTACGTAGGGTTTTTATAGTTCTTGAGATATTAGTCTGAGAAAACTTTGACGAAATACACCACTATCGTCTATGCATAGTAATGTAAAAAGTCGAAGTTTTCTCAGGCTCATATCTCAAGAACTATTCTGTCCTCCTAAGCATAAACGCTTTATTTGACATTTTTTTCATTTTTGAGTTAACACCGCACTGAAAAAACACATGGCACCAGACGCTATAATTTATGGACTTCTGGCGCCATGTACATAGTCAATTTGGGGATTGTGATAAAATATAGCGCCACACGCCATAGTACATGGCGAAAAGTACATAGGAGCAGACGCTATGCTTATAGCCCTCCACGTCATGTAATATAGTCCTCCACGCCATGTAATATAGTCCTCTACGCTATGCAATATGATCCTCCACGCCATGTACATGGCGTTGAGGACTATAGTGCATGGCGTGGAGGACTATATTACATGGCGTGGAGGCCAATATTGCATAGCGTAGAGGACCATATTACATGGCGTGGAGGACTATATTACATGGCGTGGGGAACTATATTACATGGCGTGGGGGGCGAACTTTAGTCAAATATATTAAACGATTCTGAACCCGCTTGTAAAGTTGAATTTATCAAAATATATCGCAAATGCATCTGGCAAAATTATTCCCCTACTTCTACAGGATATTGTTTAATATACGTTATGAAGAAAACTATAAAATAAAACAGTATTATTATATTTTCCATATTTTATCAGATTTAAAAAGTTCCAAGCCTATAATCTGTACACCAATTTTTCGGAATACACAAAAATTACATCGAATTGCAAACGATATTACGAAATTGCATAATTCTAATTAATCAGCTATATATTTGCAGCCAACCACATATTCTCATTCAGTTGTTTCCTCCATTTTGATTAATTCACATATTTGTGTCGATAATAAACCATTTAATATTCGTGAACCGTAACCAAACACTTCCCTAAGCAACTGCACGAGCACAAACAATACGACGACCAACTTGACGTTCATTTTAATGTATGTATGTATGTACATTGTACAGTGCTGTTCACCATCCCATCAGACAATTCATTGCATCTGCTATAATTTATTATTCTTTGTCTGTATTTTCTTAACGGTTCCACTAAAATATTACAATTTTACACAATTTACGATCAATTGTTAATTTAGAAATGTTAGTATTTTCATATGCGTATCTATATATGTATGATTTCATATTTATTTCAATACTTCAAATCATCATACCATCATACCCATGCATTATTTAACAACATCGATATTTATGCGCCTCACCTGCAAGAAAAATTAAAACGAAAATTATTAAGCAAACTTCATCTGGCGTTACGAATATCTTATTCTAAAAAAAAAAATCACTGAAAAGCGAACAAACGGCATAAATTCGTTTACATTTTCTTGCCGTCGACGAAGATGGAAGATATCGAACGAATAGAGAGAGAAAGAGAGTGAATAACTTTATATAGCTACGTAGATAATCATACGGCCGTAGCACTCATTCCATTTTCATCTACTCACTCCGAAACTATCTTGAAACAAATAACAATCCGACATACGTACAAAAAAAATAATTCTCATTTTAATTAGTAGATTTATAATCACGTCATCATATCGACAATAATATTTAACGAAAAACTTGTCCAATGCGCAAGTTGAAATTTCCCAGAAAATATACCAAGCGCATATCTAGCAACTGAATATCTACGTACATATGAATAATATGAAGTATGAGTGCAAGAAGGTATACACATTCGAATTTACATACAAGCGTATAACAAGCAACCGCTTACCTGTGCCATTTAATTATACAAACACGAAAATTTCGAAATCGAAATAACTTTTTCGTTGCTAGTCACTATAGCGCACAGTTGATACCGTCGAAAACATTTGAATAACAATCTCATCAAATTTATTTCTAAATTCTATCTGAAACTATTGTCTGACTCGAGATTTTTATCTGTTGAGATTCTCGCGAAAAAAAAACCGTATTAATAATTTAACTCAGTCCAAGCTCGGTTTTTTTTCGATTTTCCTGCAATTGATTAAATTTCCTTCGTTTCACTTCGAGTACAACAGCGCTGCCTGTACAGATAGATATCTATCTAGTATCTTTCATATATTTGTGCCAATATTATTTCCCCATTCTACGTTCGTAGCGTGTGTAACTGAAAAGTAGTTTGCCCGAATAGAATGCTTTTAAGCTTCAGTGCCAAGCTATCTGATTTGGTTGTGGAGCGAAGTACTGCCTCAGTGCCTCAGAGCACGGTGGCAGCTGAAAACTTTCTAAGCTCTCCCCCTGAATAGCGTGCCGTTGCTATTCGCGGTGTGATGATGATGACGTCGTCGTCGTCTTCGTCGCTGTTGGCTCTTCGATTACTTCTTCAAACAGGTTGCAATGGATATTTCTCCACCATGTACTTATGCTCGTAAGTAAAAACGATACTGGCACTTAGCAAGCGGAAGAACACATCATAATAACTCAGTGCGGTGCTATTCAGGGCTTTATGGTTGGATCGTTAAAATCTCCTCGGGTCACACAAAAAACAATGGGATTGAGAATTGAAACGTTAAATGACTGCTTGAAGTTGTGTTTTCACTGATAAAATTTTCTGATTGATAACGCCTGTTTAAGACCGTTCATGTCTTTTATTTCATAGATAATGCATACATGTGCGAATGTTCCCACGGATTGGAATTTATTTAGTAATTGGAGGCTTTTAGCTGCTTGTTGCTTCTGGCCGAATGATGAAGACGAGACAGGTAATCGGTTTCCCGAAATTACAAAAGCTTGTTTACTATTTTCAACTTAAGATAACTATTTTCGGCCTCAGGCAAGCTTCAAGCAAATACAAAATTAGCAGGCACTCGTACTATTCGTCACTGAGATGTTTTGTTTTTTTTTTTTCGTCGAGCGACAATCAAATCCCAATAGATATAGAAAACTTAAGATAAATATTTTCACTTGCATGCCTAAAATATTTTTCTAAACAATTTCAGTTGTTTTCTCCAAATATCTATCATTTATAAAACAACAAACACACACACATTGACACCGTATTTATAGACATATTCATACATACATTTATATTCTATCTGCAATGACCATGAAACAATAACCCCAAACTGATTGCGCATATGCTTCTTGTTGTTTGTTGCAGCAGCAGCAACAGTGGCGGCAGCACCAACAAATAGCTATTTTACAAGTGAGCGAAAAAAAACGAAAACAACAAGAGTAACTAAATCAAGAACTCGAATTTCTAGTCTTGTTCATTAAAACATTTCAACAACTTAATTGTTCAGCATTTTTAGCGAGTACTATGTATCTATTTCGCGACCAATCTATCGTTAGGTGATGCCACATTGAAAAAATAGGTGATGGAATTGAAAATTCACAAGAAAAAAATTATGAATAATAATTTAAATAAAATCATGAAAGCATTTCTCGTTTTAACAGTCAGTTTGTTCGAAACAAGAAAATAGCAGAAAAAATGTCAAAATCCCCCTGAATCTTTTGCCTTATCTTCTTGAACAGCTCTTGTCATACATGTAGTGCTGTTGCTCCGTCCAATCCGATACTTCATTCCCCAATAGTACCTACAGTAAATTCGTAGGCACACACAAACATGTAAACAATCCACATTCATACGAACATACATGCAAACATTCACGTAAATATATTTTCTTTCTATTCAAATAAAAAAGATAGCAGAGCAGATACGAGGAGTACAGTGTGTGGATTGTGCACTACGTACTCGTGACAGACTTGTTTCGTGCATAATATATGTAGAGAGATATGAATTGAATTTTTACTTGAGGAAAATGAAAATTCAAGTGAAGAAAATTTAGTATTTGTGGCTCATGACCCTTTTGTATTTATCAGTCTGTTTAAATTGAAATTTTTCTTATCGAGGCATGTTTATGAAGTTAAATTTAGATGATAAGATGTTTATGGCATTGGAAATTTCGCGGTGGGTGTGATGTGAGAAGCTGTCATTAAATCTTGAAATGAGCTCATTTGAAATCAGAAATTTGGATTTTGGGTGTTTATAAAAAAAAACACCTAAATCTACTTAATAAATCGCTTTCTGAAACACACAAACTTTTGTGACAGTTGCAGACAAGAAACTTGTATCAATATTTTTTTTGTAATGGATCAAAGTATATAGGAACAAATTAAACTTTGATTTTTCAATGAAATAAGTACAGACACAGCTTAACTTATTTTAAGGGGTTACACCACAGTAGAAATTTCAGAAAAATGATTTTCTTTTTACTGGCTTAAAAAATCTTTTGAAACCTCTAGAATAAGAGGCAAACGGTTTCATCCCTGCTGGAAATCGTTTCCAAAGAAATTTCGAGCACTTTTTCGACTCTTCCCGACTGCTCGAAAATGACTACCTGCGATAGATACGACACCTGCTCATTGGGTACACCATTATGTCTTATCATACGATTTCTAACTTCTCTAATACACTAATATAAGTCGTTAGAAACATTTTCAAGCATGTTGAACACAAAGTTCAGTAGTACAGTGTCCTTTGATGTTGAGAGAAGACGTAAATTTTGCGTGGAAGTTATTCGAATTACGATTTTTTTGCAGTGCTAATTTCTCACACGTTATTTGTAGCTTTTACATTTATGTGAGTTACAATGAGTGAAAAGAAAGTGTATGCAAGCCCTAAAAGCTCAAAAATATCGTATAAGACGCGGCGACGGACCAACGTGACGAAAGGACGACCGTTGAACAGATATGAGGCGGTGGAAGATTCGGCCGGTGTCAGTGCTTCGGCAAAAAAATAAAAAGTGGATTCTGACGTTATCGATGTATAAAGTAAATTTGGTTATTGATTGAAGGTACAAAAAATTAAATGATCAAAATTTTTTATTTTATCATACTTGAAACACGAGTCAAAACTTTAAACGCGTTTTTCTCGAAACACGTTTTTTCAAATCGGCACGCAGCATAACTCAAACAATTTTCTATTTTTTCACTCCAAATTAATATCACATCTTTAAAACAACATTCCGCATAGAAATACGTAGCCGATTTTCAATAAGTAAATATCTCGATTTTATAGCTACAAATAAGTGCCGGTTTTTTTTTATTTATCATCTAATATTTATAAATATTAGATGATAAATATTAGATATTAGCATTGCCGCAGTGATTAAATATTAGATATTAGGGTTGTGGTAACACTGTTTTTTTCGCAAATTTTATTTTGCTAGTAGCATGTGTGATTTTATTCTTGTTTGCCTTTTATTCTTTCAAATGATAGCACTGTAGCACATATTTACTATGCAATAAGTTCAAAAATATATTCCGATATTATTCTTATTTTAAAAAAATTTCAAATCAATAGTGTGTTTCTGAAAGTGTTGGGTGTAATAGTAATATTATATTATTATCATATTATTATATCGTTATTATATTATTATGAATTTGCTATAATATTATTATATTGTTGATATATTTTTTTCGGTCGTTGTATATACAGTGACGAGAATTATTTTTCATACAAAGTCAAATTTTAAGGAAATGCTTGCATGGAAAAGGCAAATACCATTTTTATTATTTTTTTAAATTCATTTTTCTAGTAATTCGTGACTTCCATCACGTGCTGTTATTTTCTCAACTGCTCTGGTATTGGTTCTGCTAACTTTGGATCAATTTTACACCAACCTTTTTGGAGAGCCATGTTTGTTTTTATGATATCATTTAGTCTATCTTTGCCTTTCGAATGACCAAAAATGATCAATTAGGTTAATGTTAGGACTTTGGAGTGGGGTTTAATCACATGAGGGCAATTATGAATCGAACAAATTTTTGCATCGTCGGCTTTATGCTTCAGGTTATTGTTTTGCTAAAAAGAAAAGTCTCTCTTGCAATCGCCTTTGTCAACATATGCCATTAAATCTCTTTTAAAAATGTTTATATAATGCTAAAGGATCATTTTTCAATGCTTATGACTCATTTTGGCTTCAAAAAATTCAAATTCCCTACCACAGGGACATTACCTACTTCGTGCTTAATCGTTGAATATTTATTTTTTGATTTTGGGTCGTGGGTTTTTTTATATTGCATATTCCTTTGCAAAATTGATCTTCCTTTTAATATTGACTTCATTTGGAAGAGGTTTACAGCTAGCCACTTGGTTTTTAAATCTTGAATCCACAGAATTAATTTTTTTGGGAATAGCTGAGTTTGTAGCAACTGTTCCCCTAAAGAAATTCAGTTTTCTGCTAAATTCAACCGCTGTTAATTTAAGAATAATTTTATTTCACACTTTAAAATTTTCTCATCAGAACTTGTAATTTTCTTTTCCGTCCGACACCAGATTAATGCTCAATTCTTCCTTCTAGAAAATATCTATTGTATACAGATCTAGCAATGTTTTTACTTTTTGCCGATGATAAATAAATAATGATCGAACATTTATCGACGCATTTTTTCCCATTTTAAGCATTTCAAAAAAAAAAAGAATACTAAACTGCTACTTAAATCTTTAGTAAGCACTGCACTTAATGACAATGAATACGAACAATTATTATTCAAAATAAATTAAAAAATTATTATTATAAGTTATGCCTTTCATATTTGTAGTACCTGTATGGATTTCATGTCTTGATTTAAATATTATTCTAAAATTTAATTCGGGCATTTTAAACATTTTGTAAGGCTCTGGAAATCAAATTTCCGAAAATTCATCACATATATATATATATATATATATATATATATATATATATATATATATATATATATATATATATATATATATATATATATATATATATATATATATATATATATATATATATATATATCAGCAAAATGATTAAGGCATATAGTCTATGAATTGGTCGATCCGAATTAGCTGAAACTTTCGGAGGACATAGATGTATATAACAGGTAAATCCATGATTTGTTAAAATTATGAATCTTTAACCCTTTGGCGCCGGCGGGCATTTTAGTGAATTTTCAGTTAGCCTTATATTTCTATGAAGAGTACATTTTTGCTAAAAATAAATATTGTAAATGGAAACTTATTATGTTTTATGCTTGCTAATGATAAAAATTGTAGATTTTGAGCCTTGTGTAGGCGCTGAGTGCCTAGAAGTAGGCAAGGATTTTTTTTCAAATTTCGATTTGTCATAACTTCTGACAAAAACAGTGGTTCATCGTGAAATCTGCAAAACTTATTGATGTTAACCAAAATTTTGCACACATGGACTTTCAAGACTATGCAGGCAACCCTGTAGCTACTGTAGGCTCCTGAAAAAAAATCCTTCAAATTATCAGCCCTCCTGAAAAATCTTTGATTTTTCCAAATCTGATACCAGCCAACACAGTGGCAGTGGTGCCATCTTGAAAAATCATCGAGCCAACAGATTTTAACAAAATTCACACAGTAGCTGAGCTTTACTCCAAGACAGATTTGGTAGAAATTTGGTTGAAAAATTAGCATAAGGTTACCAGCTATGGCAATTTTTGTCTCCTAAATATTGTGCATTTGATCAGGAAAATAAATGTTTTTTTCCCTATAACTTCCGATACAGTAACGAAACAAAATCGAAATTCACGTGATAAGTGAATCTAGCTGTATTTCGAATTATGTAGGAATTTCGTTGAAAAATCATGAAAGGACTGCCAGCTATGGTGGATTTCGTAATTTATTGACATTTCTTTATCAAACAATGTTGTCATTAAATTTCCCAATGGGAATGATCCGGCAACGACAATTAACAACAAATATTTAGGTTTCGAAAATTTAAAAGTAATGAGGGTGGTAGCCCTAAAATTCTATTCACTCCTACTTATAACCTCCAGCGCAGTCATTAAATCGAAACGAAATTCACAGGGTGGGTTTAACTCAATGTGAAGTAGATTTGGTACATTTTTGGTTCTGGTGCTAACACATATTTGCCAGCACCAGTCGATTTCGTAAATATTGCACCAATGGATGCTTCCATTTTGTATTCATAAGCAAAGCATTTACCATAAATAAACAACCGATGATTCAATTTTTTGAGTTTTGGAAATTTTTCGAATGGCAGCCCCAAACATAGTTTAATCGCTGAAACTTTCAATATCCTTGGATGAAAACGAAATTCAAAGAATAGGTTGATTAAGCACTAGCAAGTTAGAATACACTTATTGCTGCTGTGTTGAACAAATGTTGCAAGCATTGGACATTTTCATCATTTGTGAGATGATGTCAGAAAATGATATTTATTACTTTTAGTAAGAAATGGTTGATATGATGCTAAAAAGAAGTGCATTACGTCTTCACACATTTTTAAGTCAGTCAAAGATAAATTCTTCGAAAATTAGTTTTGTGGCGGTTCTGATGCGCTAGACTTTTTTTTCGTTTTCTGTTTTCAACTATTTTTACAACAGCTTTATTTGATAGTTTTTTCGGATGCATGATTATTTCTCCTTAAACGATTTTTTGCCATCTAATCGGTTTACCACACTTCGAACTGTTCCTAATTTCACCAGTATCTACCGGGGGATTTCTGATTTGAGTCCAAATCTAAAATGATCTTCCTTACCGAAAGTGGTGTTTCTTTAATTTTGCTTCTCTTGGTTTACTTTTTTGAGCGGCACTTAAACGAATTTCCGTAAACTCAATCAGCAGTGTAATAACTCAAGAAAAATGACCAATGGGGAATTTGACAGCAAATGCAGGGTTAAGTAATTCATTAGAGTGAAGACAACCGATAAAATGTTAGGGAAGTGGCAATACTTTTCCGAAAAAATATGGTTTTTTTAATTATGTGCTATTTTGTTCCCGTCAATTAGTAAAAATATCGGATTTATCTGCTTACTAGATAGGTAGCAAACTTGATAGCTCATACCGATATTATTTTTATTAAAATGTTTTCAATTACAAAATTCAGAGAATTTGGTTTCTGAAAATATTGTTTATGCCAATACTTTTTTCTGTCAGTGTATGTGTTACAGCTCATTTTGTGTGTACAAATTTCAGTGATTTAATAATTTCGACTCAAACCACAATAGCGAGTCATATTTTGTTTTGATACACTAGATATTTATTGGCTTATTTTCCTTTCAGCGCATAGTACAAACATGGAGTAGCTTGAAACAAACATAATTTGAGAGAAAAGGTTTACTACAATTAATAGAGAATTCAAATAACAAGATGATTCAATGTAGTAACGATAAAAAATGAGTCATTGCTTTCATAAAATTATTCCGTTTTGCGTTTCGTTTTGAACGTTTCTTATTCACCACTAAAAATGTAGGCGGATGCATTTCCATTTTTCTACTACATTAGTCTCCTATACATTTTAATACAATTCTTAACAACCATCATGAATTATCTCAATGGTCTATCACTACAAATCGTGATTAGTTTCAAACATCTTGCTTCGTAAATATTCTCAGTCTCATAATTTTTTTCTTTGTGGTTTGCTTCGAAAGGACGAATTGAAAAGATAAAGAATGGAAAATTCCATTAAGTTACACTCATACATATGTCCATCGTAGGTAGAACCCATCCATGTAGTCAATACATTTACCTAAAGCTCGTAACCGGTTTCAACCTGTTACAAATCGAACATTGCATAATACACTGCATAATATTCAAAAGCATATAATGAAATTTATTTGTGAAAATGTGGATAAGTACCTAGATATCTGCATTTAAAAATCGATATCTTTGCTTGAGCTTTTCGGATTTGTTGTTTGCCTTGAGAAAATCTATTGATTTACTTTTACAGCAAAATATTGAGAATTTCATTAGTGAGTAATTCTGATGAGAGCCTCCTCTCTCTGGCTATTGATTCAAATTAATGTTTCCATGTCATACCAAATTCAATATAGATTGAAAAAAATATGCAATTCATTAGTTACATTGTTCAAGGATTTCTCAGTAAACTGTTTCGGAAACACAATGTCAACAATTAGAAATTTTTCAAATTGCATGCCAAAGACAAATTCAATCATACTTTAATGAATAAGCATGATTGAAAGCCATCATCAAAAATAATATTTTTGTTTTTACAAAATAGATACTCAAAAGCTTGTTAAAGTGTGAGTACTTTATATTAATTGTAGATAAACAAAATGTTATCATGCACGAAGTTCATACCCGAATAATAATGAATATTTTAATTAAAATAGGTCTTCTCTTTGCATTTCTCTATGCATGTAGAAACCTACTTGACTGCACAATTAACATTCAAAGGCGACAGATATAGCAAAACCAAAAATTTTGTATGTTCGTGAGCGAGCTGAGCGCGCAAATTTCGTCTTCGTTGTCGACATTTTCGTTCTCTAAATTCTATAAAGAAAATGAAAAATCAATAAAATGGTATACACTGTTTTGTTGAACCGAACAGAGACACTCCGATTCAAATCGGCCTGGCGTTCGTTGTAGGAACGGTTGTGTGTTAACATTGGGGACTGGGGTGTATGAAGTTGCATTGTTATTGCTGTCGGTCGTACTGCTGCGTTTGCTGATATGGTTTCGAATGTGAATAGCTGCAACTGACTAATATTATATGACCCGAATGGATGCATTGTCCGTACTAATAATCACAATCGTTGAAACGTGCATTGATTTAGGTTGCAGATATGCTTAGCAAATCGTACCATGAATGAAAGATGTGAATTACAAAAAAAATTTAATTTATGTTGTTTGTAGTGAAAAAAATGCAAATGTATCACTGCTGACTACACAGTCTATCAAAGTCAAAATGGAATATATTTTAGTCTTCCTTTAATTTGAAGAGTGTAGGGAATCACTTGTTGTGCATAATCTAAGATTGAAAGCTAAAGGTAGCAGTATGGCACCAAATGGATCTCAAAATTCAGTTGAATTTAGAAAAATCCCAATTTGGCATTCTCAAACCGGTAAACCTGTGCGCAATATCACTGAAATAGTCGATCGAGCTCCCAAAATAGTAAAAAAATGTACGACCAAGCGTTCAATACGTTGCGGGTTCGTTGCTGGTGTGAGGTTCTAGGTCAGCTGCTGGACCTGGTAATTTTTATATAATTGAAAGAATAATGGATCAGACGATGTATTTGAATATCTTAAAAGATGAATTTAGAAGGAAATTGAATTGAATTTAATGCACGAAAATCAAGAATTAAAAATAGTTTTTATTTTGTCAGGATAACGAACCTAAAATCCTGATCTAAATGCTATCGAGCATTTATGGTGTTAGGTTAGGTTTAACTGGCTGGCACAGGGCCACACATAGACCCATTTGGTCCATAGCGATACCAATTTATGGTGTTACTTAAAAGAAAAATTAAAAAAAGGCATTGATGGGAAAATGGGTCAAAATTGAGTGTTTCTTCTGTAAGAAATTGGTAGAGCCAAATCGGCTTAATGTAGCTAAAAAGCAAAAAGGATTACCGACTATGAACTAATAAATAAAAAAAGTTTATTAGCATAAACTTAAAGGTGAATTTCTAACTATCTTATTTATAAGGATTTAACTATCTTATTTATAAGGATTTTGTTAATTTTATAACTATAAAATAGTGAATAGAAAATTTAACAAATGAAAATATAACATTTTCTTTTTTCATTACTCAAATTTTTTCCTTTTATTTGCTCCATTTTGAGCCACTGTATATTTACAATAAAATGTTCTATCAGTTGTAGTTAGAGGAGCTTTCCTCATGTATATTATGTTCTCAATATGAATTGCTTTGGAAAATACTGAAAAGTTATTGCGGCGATTTACGTACAAACGCATTCGCTGAGATTTTTTTTAAGAAACTAATAACTTACACAATAATATTACCATCTAACAAATAAACAATTATAATTTAATTTCGACCCTGTCGTGCTTGAAATAAAAAAACTCCTTTTTAGATGTGATGACAAGCTAAGCAAACAAAATTTAGTCATTAATGTCAAAACAGAAGCACGACAAAAGAATTATTTTAAAGTTGACAGAATGCCACATACTATTTAAAAATTTGAATATCCTCCCTTTGGGGCACTTATACAGTGCGCGAAATAATTATAACATACAAACTATCACTAGGTATTTCTGAGAAAATGAATCGTCTCACACTATTTGTGATGACGTCATATCATTTTCGCAAGCAAACGCAATGTAACGGCACTTTAGGCTACTTGTTAATTTTTCGTTGTAGTCAGCTGGTGTTTAATTTTCTTCAGACGCCCAAATTACTAGTGCGAAGTAAATATAGCGGACAGTTGTACGTGAAGTATATTTTCTAGGTGTAAAATTGATCATTCGTCTAGATTTATAAGACTAGTTATTTCACCAAGGTTTACGCATTAGCATTTACACGTGCAGTTTTTAATTCACAATTTTTAAAATTACAGTTCGAATCAATTAAAATGCCTAAGGGGACAACATTGACTGCTGAAGAGCGAGCTAAAATTTTAGCTTACAGGGATTGCGGGACAACAATCAGAAGAATAGCTGCAAAGTTGAACAGGGACAAAAGTACGGTGAATAATTTCTTGAAAAACCCCGAAAATTACGCCAAAATCAAGAGATCAGGTCGGCGGTCCCAAGTCAGTGAGAGGTCTAAAAGAGAGATAAAACGGCTGGCTGTTAATAAACAGCTAAGTCCCTCACAAATACGGTTTCAATTGAATCTTCCCATCACTACGCGAAGGGTTCAGCAGATTTTGAAGAATAATGAAAATGTTAAGTATGGAAAACGCTTGCAAATACCAAGGCTTCTGCCACGTCATAAATCTGCACGTTTAGAATTTGCTAAACGGTATAAATTTTGGACAAATGAATGGGATTCTGTCATATTTAGTGATGAAAAAAAATTCAATTTAGACGGGCCTGATGGCTGCCATGGATATTGGAGAGATGTCCGTAAAGAACGGGAAACGTGTCATAGAAGGAACTTTCAAGGAGGTTCCCTCATGATATGGGCTGCATTCGGCTCTCGGGGAAAGTCTGAAATTTGTTTTATTTCACATAAAATGAACTCAGCTAAGTATGTTGAACTCTTGGACGACGTGCTTATCACTTTTGCAGAGGATTTGTGGAGAGACGACTGGCTGTTTCAGCAAGACAACGCACCTATACACTGTGCGACGTTCACGGAACTTTTTTTTTGAGTCCCGGAACATACCGCTATTAAAGTGGCCTGCTATAAGCTCTGATTTGAACCCCATGGAAAATCTATGGGGTATCTTATCACAACTAGTCTATTCACAAGGTCGTCAGTTTGACACCATATTAGAGCTAAAAACGGCCATTATAAAGGAATGGAATCAAATTGGAACATAATATATGTGATTTGTTCGTTATAATTATTTCGTTCATGAATTTGAAATATTGTATCTTCCTGGTTACCAAAAAAATTAAATAGTTGAAAATACAATCATGCATGAAACATAAAACTAAATTTTTATTTTTTGAATCAGTATCTAGCAAATAATTTTCTCGATATTCTCTTTGTCCGATATAATTATTTCGCGCACTGTACTATTTTAGATGCTCGAAATTATTTTTAACAGCTGTGGGTATTATGCATGAAGGCAATATAGTAATTTAATTTTTTTTAATTTTAATTTATTCCTTGTGCGCATAAAACGCATTTTATTTCTCCTTTGTTTCATGCTTTCCCGGCACATGTTAGGATGCGCCTGGTTAAAATTCGTTTCCTTCGACTTTTAAAGATGTGGATACTTTCTTGTGACAACTATGATATTGAAAACATTTTAGTTACTGTGGCTTGATAGACTATCTTTTCTGCTATTGCGCTTTCTAATTTTCGTTCTCAATTCTATATTGTTCTATTTTCCTCTTAATTCTTAATTTTCAATCACTAATTTTCTGTATATTTACAAAAAATCCTATTGAAGGAAACCAGAACCGGACTCTGGTTGTAGTGCCGATGAAGCTTGTGCAAGAACATACATAATTATATGGCTTTCCAATTTCAATCTGATGAAGGCGAAGATTAGGCGTTTATCAGCCGATAAATCGCTTTTGGTATGTTACTTTTTTAACTGCGTTTATCTCTTGGCTGATTGAATTTGGCCTACACCTAGGCGAAACCGTCCATTGTAAGAATGGTTGATGGCTCTCCCTAAAAATTTTAAGCTTTCTGTTTAAGCATGGGAGATCGCTACCCTTACTGCTATCCATCTTTGAAACCTTTGATTTCTATGGATAATTAAGACCTTGCATTTTGAATAACTGATGAGTAGGTCTAGTGAGATCGAAAAGGAAAAAAAATTGAAACATGTATATTTGTTTGCGGATTGGATGAGTATGCTGAAATCGGCCACGCATTGCAGGATTTATTTATTGGCGTCTTTTACTCTGTGTATTTTGGCAGTATATACGTTAAAAAGGAGGGGACTTTGTACGTCCTCTTGGATGATACTATTACAAACTGCGATGTTTTGCTCATCTAAGTTTAAAGTTTTCTCAAACAGAGAGGAGATGATCCTAAATATATAATTATCGGGGCTACCAGAGCCCACCTGACAGTTTTTCCACATGTGTAAATCTACTATTCTGTAAGCGTGTGAAGCATACATAATTTTTTCTTTTGACTTGCCATCTTTGATCCAAGTCCCAAGTTGGTCAAGACATGATCTGACAGTCTTCGCATTGGAAAAGGCATGGCTTTGCTCAGTGTCTTTCTTTATTTTTATATCTTTGACGAGTTTATTTTTGGCCAAGTTTCTGATAGCTTTAATTATTATTTTAAGCAGATTGGTCTAAAATATGTGAGGGAGTTATAATATTTCATTAGTCTGAGTGAGGGTACTGCAAATTACTGAAATCATGGCGAAAAGCCAGAAAATTTGCCGTTTAGGAGTACCTAGACTTGCTGTCTTAGCTTGACTATAGGTAAACTTTTTTTGGTAGAGTATGAGGAGAAAAGTTTTATGCTTCAAATACATATTGGCCCAAGCTAGAGCATCTCGGGTTGGGCCACCACAGGCCAATTCGAGAACAGATGCTGCTGTCCACACCATGGCCAGAGCTGGTGAGCTTCAGTTGTCTATTCAGCCTGTCAAATCCGTTTGGTTGGTGCATGTTGGTGCCCAAATTCCACTCAGATCGGAATGCAGGCCAATATCGACCAATCGTAGCCATCTCAGACCAAGATGGTGTACACATATTGGCCATAGGCTTTGTTGGTCTGGCTTGGGCCAATAATCAGCAATATGACAACAGCGAAAATTCGAACGCAGCAATGTTAGATGACACCGAAAATTTTCCGTTAGTAAATATTTGCAATTCGTTTACAAGCCTGCAATATTCCTTTTTTCAGAGAAATAAATAAAACTTAACTTAGAAATAAAACATCGTTTTACTATTCTTTTAGCTCAAAAAATGTAAAATGAAATGCTTATACAATATTCTTAATATACCTAATACTTTTTTCATACTTTCTGATTTTGCCACAGGTTTGAACTTGCTTCAGTTTTTTTTTTGCTTTAAAACATTTACAGACAAGCCCTCTTTCCATTGTTCAAAGCTATATGTAGGTTAACGTGAAAATTATGGAAAAGATCAAATTTGGAACGTTGGAGTGTATTTGCTTAAATACATGAGTGCTTAATAAATAAAATATTGATAATAAATGTTTTTTATGCGCTATTTAGCTGCAAGCGCTTCCGAGCTGTAGTGTTTGAAATCATATAAACACATACTAAAACATGATTTTTTTTCGAATATTTTATATTTGTGATTTTCTCAAAATTTCACCAGAGATTTATATCATATGAAACTAAGTAGTCAAATATTCAACGTATAAATGTGTTCAAACTATCTCAGTTCCGTGCAACCGGCTCAGTGTAAATCCATTTTTTTGTAACTCACAGCTTCCAACATTACAATTAACCTTCACATTTTTACCTGCAAGCTTACTTTTGAGGTTGCTTGTCTGTATCATCTACCTTATAGTTACTGCGTATGTTAAATCGTTCATAGCTCGATTAACCTTTCAATTTTTTTTTTCAAAGCTCTTTCGGTAAACATTTTACTTAGATGATTGTTAACAATTGCGTACCTACTCTATCCAAGGTCAATTGAAATATTTTCCAGTTTTTCGAATCCACCATTCAAATTTAAAATTCCAATCAAACTATTGATAGGTTTATATGACTCCAATTCAAAATTTAATTATGTTTTGAGTAATTTCGAAGCAAGCGAATGAATCTTATGCAGAAAATATTCAAATATTTTTCAATGTCGCGCGATTTCTACGTTATATCCATTCTTTCTTTGCAAAAACTTGAGAAGCAGTAGGTGGGGGAAATCAATTCAAAAAGTATCTATTATACAAATAAACGATAACCGAGAGCACTTAACGTTGTTCTAGTCGAGCTTGCTCAAGTAGTATGTACCTGTTTTCGTCACTGATGAAATCACGATTCGAATCCATTTAATTTCCATTGCCATATACCTTCCTACCTACTAACTCCGAAGAAAAACAGTAGAATTACAGACAGAAACAGAAAAATTCAGATGACCAAAAACTATCGTCTCAGGATGAATTGGATAGGTAATGCATATAACGCTTACATACTGCCATTAAGTAGATACAATCACGTTGAGACGTTAAGACGGTATGTAAGCTTGTAGATAAATCCACAGTCCGTCGAACAACCAACCAACCTCGGTGGGAAACAGCACAGAGACGTCCCGGTCAGGTAAAACTCGTTTTCAGCATGTGTGATGTGTACACTCAGACAATTTAGCCAAACACAATGCGATAATATACGATGCGGCGACTTATAACAGTTAGAGGGCAGCCGATATGATGACAGAGTATTGCAAATCTAAATTAATTTGATATTCTTTTGATGATTTGTCATTTTTATGTGTGCAGAGTTCTTTGTCATAAGAAATACAGCACACTGAATTTATACAATCACGATTTTTAAGGAATTGAGTTCGTTTTTAGTAATTTCGACTGAAGTATCAAATTGAACCCGTCTGCCATACGTATGAATTGAAAGCGAGGTAAGTACAAGGACGAAATGCTTTTGTGGCAAGCACAGGCGCTCTGATCTCGAAAGACGCAGTAATAACGAAAACAAAGCATTCGAAAATTCAATCACCGAGGACATCACACCAAAACCGAACTATGGATCATCAACGCTAAAAGCTCTCGTTCCTTTGTTGATATGTATTTTTAAATTATTGTTCCGATTACCATCATCCGAGGGGTGGGGGAGGCAAATTTATGATGCATTTATCTTCATTTAATTGAAAGAAAGCGTGGCGCAAGAGCCACGTGGCCAAATGTGCGCTAATTTTCTTCGGAATCTAATAAAACATGAGTTAGTTATTTCCAGTGCATCGTAAACTTCATAACGATCCTACAGCATCTTAAGCAAATCAAACGGACCATAAAAAAATCAAAACACGATTTCACAATGAGATACCATCAATCGTTTCTCTCCAACTTGTTCATTTCCCAGATAATACGAAAAACAAAGATTCTTGGCTCGCACAGCCGAGCCAGAGCCTCCTCAGCCGTTGCTCTGCGGAGCTCGCATAGCTTTCGAATTGACCACCGAGCGCTGTATAAACTTCATCGAGTCGAAACTAAAACTTATTCATTACATGAACCGCGATTCCAGTCAGTAGTCACACGAATTAAATCTCAACAAGAAAAATGAGAAAACACAGAAATACACACGTCTTCTCTATATTATGCCGAAGCTGAATAAAAATTGAAGAGTAGTAAAATGGCGGGGGCTAATTACCTTGATCGTTAAAACGCCATTAGCATTCGTCGCTGTGACGTAGTGATTGTTGCTTTGATGTTGTTCCTTCATTGTTTTCCAAATCAAATAATTTTCGTACTTATTCCAATTTCCCAAAACAAAAATCCAAATTTGCGGACGTCCTACATAATTTCTATTAACACACAGCCATATTGCAATTTCGAATTCTAGATCATCAACTCATTCGGATTCCACTCGATTGAAAAAATTGAAATCTATCCCATTCACTGTTTCATATTTCTGACATTAATTTTTTTTCTTATGAAATCACTTAGCACTCGAACCGATGAAACCAGTTGTTCTGCGCCGCACGAACACAGTGACGGTACAGTTCCTTGCACAAATTTAATCACACAATGTTTTCTATTTCAAATACAATATTTTTTCAGTAATTACACTCGCGAATGGGGTCACCGCAACATTGAATCAAAATTATGAAATTTTTTCCACTTTCCTCACTCCGTTAAAATTTTTTTCGAACAACTAGTGCCTCACACATTCACACTTCCACGGGAAGAATGCTTTCGACAAGCGTTTCGTTAGGAGATCATAAATGGTAATGAAGCCAAGTAGTCGAGGGCGAAACGGTTCAATACTTTATCTTAGCCATAAGCCAGAGCACATACATTGACATATAGCAGGCAGGTTCGCCCAATGCAACCACCCCTGTTAGAATACTGTGCGGTGCATGCAGTTTTTACAAATTTACACTACCGAAAGTTTAGAATGTACGAAACATTTTATCATTATCGAATGATTTTGCAATTTTACGATCGAAAATTAAATTTTCAATGCAATTACGACTTTTTCAATTGCTTTTTTCACCAAATAACTTGAGTAATTGCACGGCACAAACACTCGCAACATGCTCGGCGAGAGACTAGAGACACAATAAACGCCATTCACTTCTTTATAACGTAAATCTCCGTAAATTCAAATTCTTGAATAAATACACCAAAAACAAGTTCAGCTTTATCTCTTTCTCAAATGCTTTGGAGCTAATTTGTCGCGGCCGAGACGTGAACTCGTTAGTTCACTCAATTCATCCTCAAGTACTACATTCAAATTCTAAGCGATTTGACAACGATACGGTTGCGATTACGACTCCGATTCGACCCCTTCAATCTCGACTTGATGATGGCATCGAAGCATCTACCATGCAGATCGAACCTAAATCGACTCGATTAACACTTTACACGCCAATCACATCATAAACTGGGCGCACTATCGATATTTACGGCCCCGCGTGCTGCTTGAACCTGGCCTGCATCAAGTACGCGACGTCGACGGGATGGACTCAAATGCGATGGATGTCGCTCAGCGAATTAGCGTGAGAGAAATCTTCATCTGGCCGACATCCGTACATATCTCAGCATCGGTGTATCCGCATATCTGCTGCTGTTGCTCGTTAATAAATCCAAATCTCGAAAAAATACCAAATACCCAACGGCACCGATTCACCTTCTGCTCGGCTCCGTGTTGTGTTTGTCTGACGTGATGTGTCGGGCTACGAAGTGCGGTGTGTTCTGCGGGCAAGTAGACGTGAGTAGCTGCCAAACTGGCTGGCGATTATTCGTGCTATTACCCACAAAGTATCTGAATCTCACGAGCGAGCTTTTTCAAAATCGAATCGCAAGTGTATCTCACCCCGCATCTAATATCGACGATGTAACTGTTATCAATCAATGCTTTTTCCGCCACAGGTTTCACGCATTCTCTTGTTTGCCGCCAGGGTGGAATTAGTATGTGCGACGAATTAATGTTAATTTATAATTAATTAATGCATTCTCTGCCACACAAACTATCGCCATCACAACACAAAGTCCAACGAGATATTATGAGCATCTTTTGCACTCAACTTATGAGCCCACAGAGATATAATATTTGCAAACGGGGGGCGGTGACCCAGGCAATTAAACATAAGTTTTAAATTTATGACGAATTAAACAAAACAAACCGAGTTAATCACGGCAGCAAGGGCGAGCAGGCAGGCAGGCAGACAGGCAACAGTGCCAAAGACTATCTGAAAGATATTACTAATCTGAGTACAGTACGAGAACACAATGTCGCACACACAACTGAACGCGATAAACTGAAAGTTATCCCAAACAAACTCTTCAAATTCAACGTGAATACAATATTCAAGTGCATTCCGGTCGTCGTAAACAGAGCTTACAATTTGTGCCTTCAGTGCTTTCGCTTGCATGGGGAAATTCAGGGAGAATATATTCGAAAAATTTCCGATTTTCATTGGTTAGGGGCAATTATCATGATTCTGTGGGAAATTATTATGTTAGAGAAATTAGAAGTCAGCATTTATGAGACGTGTGTTTGGGTGTTTGTAATCACGTTGCCCTTTGAACATGCACATACATTGATCGAAAAAAGTATTAGTACGGATAGAGTTTTCGGAAATAATTACTACTAGCTCCGGAAATTGTTTTTTTTAATTAAACTATTCGTCTTATATTTGCCCATTTAATATCTAAGTATTGACACACTTTTTCGTAGAATCTTCAACATTTGTAATTGAAAGGACATATTTTAAAATAAAACAACTCAAATTTTCGTCGCAAAAAGTATTGGCCTAGTTATTTTAAAATACTTTGAAAATATTTGGAAGAGTTTTTTGGTGCAGGGTAGGGCATGCAATCGCTAGATTTCGGGATCCCGACACATTTTGGACATTTTCGGGATCCCGAATTTTCGATCGGGACTCCAGAGATTTCAGGATTGATCAAATTCAACCCATTTTGAGAATTAGAAAAGTTTCGTCATTACGACATGAGCGAACAACCCAGAACTTAATACTAAAAGGCAACACAACCTCCGCCAGGTGTAGACTAGGGTGTCCTCTGCTAATGCGGACCAGGGGCCTTCACCGTGTTTTTTAGATACTCTTTTCCAGTGGAATTTTTTTGTCCCGTTCTTGGCTTTCTATCATATTTCTGGCAGACATCTCGACTGGACTTCGGTTCAGTTGAGATGTCCTGCCCTTCCAACCAGTAAAATCATTACAAATACTTTCTGGAGATTTTTAACTAGTTTTTTTGGGTCTTTGTCATGCTGAAATGTGTATCTTTTTGGCAAAACTATATTGTACGGAATATTCCGATAGCATCTTTCATCATTATTTATTGGATCCTGCAGAAGTTACTGATTCGATTTTCTTCAAAACACTCCCATATCAGGCTCGTGTAGTGTAGTGGCTTATAGTGTGTGACTGGCTTCTAGTGTTTAGTCTGACTTCTAGTGTGTGGGGTCCCGGGTTCGAATTCAGGTTCGGACGAGACAACATACCGAATTTTGAGTTCATTTAGCTGTGAATAGGCAGTTGAGTCAAATCAGGAATAAAGTAAGTCGCAAATCTAATCACTCCCCACTCGCTTTCACGTTGATTATACAATTTATGATTGAAGCTCTCTACCAGCTTGAACCCCTCGACCTAACAAGAGTTGTTGTGGAATTAATATAATTTACTCCCATATCATTACAGAACCACCAAACATGCCGTGGTAATCTGTCTCCTGCGGGTGAAAACCATTCACCTCGAACGAAACACTTTGGCTTGGCTCATCAATCCAACATTTTTTGATAAATCATAAAGTGTCCTAATTTTGTGTTATATAATCCGTCGTTTAAAATCAGTTTTTATTTTTAGCACGCATTAATGGTTTCCTAATAGCTTTTACCATGAAGACCTGCTTCTTAAAGTCTGTTTTTACTAATGTTTGAAGAACATTACTATTAAAATCGATTTGGTCAAAAATTATATTTCCATAAATATTTACACACACCCACGCATACATACACATACACATACACATACACATACACATACACACACACACACACACACACACACACACACACACATATATATATATATATATATATATATATATATATATATATATATATATATATATATATAATTTCGCCCACAAATAATTTTAGTAAACTTTAAGCTAGCGAAATGAATTTGAAACGTGTTTTAAATATGAATCGGATAATGCCTTGGAATTTTTTAACCCCATGTGTGCGCTAGGTGCATACAAAGAGATCGGGAAAATTTGATAATTTTTAAATTGCGATTACTTTTGACAGAGTATTAAATCATATTAAACTTTCAGGACATGGTATTACTAAGTTATAAATTTGTGTTGCTTTTAATGAGCATGTTGGCAACCGTGTAGCTAGGGCAGGCGCTGAAAGTGAAAACCTTCAAATCATCGACTCTCCTGAAAAATTGTCGCTTTTTGGAAAAAAAAACCACTCATATAAAAATCTTATGCTTTGTCTACGGAGCCAAAGTAAGACATTTGAAGTTTTACTACGGAGAAGAACGGTAACCTTTGCCCAATTTACCTATATTTTTAGCATCAAAAACTTCTGTTCACGAGAACTCACGACCCAATAATCAGATACAGTTGAAATTTATAGAATGTATTGGTCTTAAGTAGCAACAGGTCTGATAGAAGTGTTTTGAGATGCGGGCAATTCTGTGCCAGTGGTTCCATCTTGAAAAAACACTAAGAAAAATAACTGCTTTTAACCCTATACATCCTGATTCAGTCATTCAGGTTTGGCGAAATTCACACAGTAGCTGGCCATGTTTGGTAGAAATTCGGTTGAAAAATTCGGTTGGAGCTACCAGCTATGGTAATTTTGGTGGCTTAAATTTTGAAAATTCGCTGAGGAAAATAAAACTCTTTGCCCTATAGCTTTCAGTACAGTCATGGAATCATAACAAAATTCAAATGGCAAATTAAACTTATTGTAGGCAATATTCAGAAGAAATCTAATTGGAAAAAAAATTAACTAACTAATTGACTAACATGAATTTTCCGAAAACTAATTGAAACTCCAAACACATCAGTCTACCTGCTCAATAGAATTCACTCGAATTAAAAAATATAGTTTTCACTTGACTTTAATTAATTCAATTACCCTCACCTATAAATTATTGACATTTTGATGTTGGCAGCCTCAGAATATTAGTTCAGACAACAATATATGAAATATACGGGCAAATTTACCTATAAGTATGAAAAATCCCACAAAAATATAGGTAGGCAAATACTTTTCAACGCTAGCTTATATATCTAGTTTCTATAGAAAAAATGGCATCAAATTATTTATTTTTAAACTAGAAATATTAAGTGAGAAAAATTAAATTCACGTTTTTATTGTCTTTATTAATAGGTTTATATCGTAATTTCAAGATATCCAAAAACTCAGACACAGCATTATGCTTCAATTGACTAAAAACAACCAAACTAGATCCAATTCCATGCTCATTTTGATCCTTTCTTGCCCCGAGCTAAAAAAAAAAAACATGTTTCGATAATTTTCCACAACAAACCCTCATACGTCAATAGCCTCTCAACACTGGCACTACTTCCCCTAGAAACAAATCTTCCATATCGAGCCGGAATTGAAGATGGTAGCGAGAAAAGGATAAAATATCCGACGACAGAATAGAGAACAAAAAGTCCTTCGTGCATGTTCCCCGTGCACACAAAACGAGGACAAGAGAGGAAAATTTCTTTTTAAGGAAATATGAAAATCTATATAGGAACAGTGACAGGAGAGAGAGAGAGACGAAATCAAATTTAAATGGGTTGAAGTTTAAAGTAAAAATAACACCTTTTCCACCTGCAGCCACACAGAAATACATTGCTCGCGTATATACCATGAACTAGATACCATTGCTAGCTAACTGGCTAGGCTATCAAATCTACTTGATTGGAAGAATGGGAAAGTGCTTGAGTTTTTCAGTCGTGCACAAAAGCTAGTCGAAAAGAAAAACATACAAACAGCAAGCAATAATTAATGTATGGTATGGAAATATGTAAGAAAGAGAAATACGAATACTAGGCTTGACTACCGTTTTCTGCTTCTGCCTGCCTGCTTGTTCACCGGGCTGACTGTCTGTCTGTCCGCTTGCCTGTGACTTGACAGCCATCTTCTCTCACTTTTATCTGCTTCGTTCATTTTCGAGCGGAATAGCAGTCACCGCGACAAGTACCTCATAATAGTAGCTTTAGCATGCTTTTTGCATGGTTGCTGGGCTTATTTTGAATGGATCCCAGAAATGAACTTCGAAGACTGGGCAACTAATATCAACGAATGGAAATTCGAGTCACTACATTTGCTTGATAAAATTGTTGTAGAATTTGGTAGGTAGGGAATTTCTAAATTAAAATATGTCACTTGGCGACAATGTGGGCAGGCAGCACAAGAAATATTTCTTCGGCTATTTGTCGCGGAAATCAATAAGTTTCCCTTCTTAAAATGTGAAAGAAATCCAGTTCCGTCGAGTGTCTCGTTTCCCGAATATATTTTCCTTACTGATATGTGATTCTTGCTGCCTTATTGCCAGCCTTAATAATAGAAGTTAAATTTGTAGGCCTGGCGAGCCAGGGGTAGTGGAGTGACGGGACGTCATGCAGTCAGCATGGGGAAGCAATGTTACCTGCCGATATCATCGAGGATGGAAGTTGGTTTTGGCGGCATTGTCGCGTCCATATCCATTGAAGAGCGCCATACCATCTGCACATGACGTAGATTGTAGATACACAGCGCTACACAAATAGTCTGAGAAGAAAGACTAGAGGATGTGGTTGGTGCTGCTAAGGTTGATGATGAATGATGTAAGCTGATTAACAGGTAATTTGAGCAGACGCAAAACCCATATGCGACAGCAGTTAGAAACAAAAATATTTTCTTCTCGTTGGCTCCGGTCTGTTAGCAGTCAGGTGGTTCACTTTTATGGAAAATGGAGCTTTCCATATTGTTTTGTCGACGATATCAAAACGAGCACCAAATGAAATTAGTTTGCATGGGCATGCACTTTACAACAACGCAATTAGGGAGACATAAATAGAAACTTGTTTCATTCAATCAATTACACGCACATACATATATTCAATACGAGTAGAGATATCAAGTATTTGTCATTTATAATCATCTATTTTTAGTTTTGACATCGAAACGGGGGCTGAGAATACTTAATCATCAATTTTGATATTGAAGCGCCCAATGTGGGAAATAACGCACGCATATGTATGTATTTTCATAAAAGTCATGTCGTCAGAAAAATTAAATTAAATTCCGCCATTGTAAAGAATTATATTTTGTGCTCACTATATTTACACATATCAAACAAAAAACACCTGCGATCATATCAATTTTAAAATTTTTAGAAATTTCAATCGCAAATTGTTATGTGCTTTTAGATTGCCATTCGAACAGATGAAAATTTTCAATATTCTAATTTTGGAAATGATGATAAATTCAGCACACGCTGTTTGTGGTAAACAGGTTTATTTATTTATGCCATATCGAATATTAAATTTATATTCGAAGGAGTTATTGATAGCATAAGTGGGGCATGTGCACAAGATATGAATTCTGATTTGCGTGTGCTCAGCACTTTAATTGTAATAAGCATATTCCAATAAAAGTAATCAATGAGCATACTTAAATTGAGTAAAAACACATTAAATTATGATTGAAAATATGTCAAAACAGTTTCAGCATAATTGCGCCCATTTATTATTCATTCTTTTATTTGCACGCAACAACAGAACGATACGTTTTCAGGTCAATGTCGTTTTTTACAATCTCTTCGACACAAATTTAACGACGAGCAAACAAAAATTCCAATATGATTTTACAAGCAAACATCAAGTTAGTCATAATACACACAGCACCAATCAAACAGTGATAATGTATTCAATTCACCCAGTCAATTTGTATTGCAGTATTTTCTATAGCACTTCATAAATAAAATTCAATTCCGGAAGAATTTTTTCACAACAAAGGAAAATCTTTGAAAATTTGCTTGGAAATCAATGGAATTTGTTGCATATTATTGTTTGAATGAGCACGGTGGAATCTCTGGCAGAAAGAATTCTCTCACATCGCCCAAAATTTAAAATCATTATTCTTGTACATGCATATGTCTATCGGATATGCTCTGAGCAATGAAATTCATTTCGAGCAGCATCCAAGCGTGTTTTGTTTATTGCAGATATAGTTAAAAGTGCTCGGTCCGCTCAAACCAAATAAATATACACCGATATGTATGGACTCAAGAGTTTATTTTATTGAATTGAATTCAAGTTCTCACTTTCCCTCCATTTAGTGGCAGATCATCAGCCTTCCGTTCGCATATACCGAAATCTTTTCAAATACTGGTCTAAATACAAAACTGTCGACAGTGTTGCCGCATTTGTAAAAGTTTGTGAAGTGATAGGACTGAATTCGATTCGCACTGAAGGCAATTGAATTTTGATTAAATTTTGACTGCGATTGAAAGCGTATCAATCAAAACTTTAAATATACGAATATATTATATCCATATCGAAAATGTATCTTACATAATTTGCTTGCAATTCGATATTACGGGGACCAAATCCCATACAAATCTACCTATGTTTCTATGCTTTTTTCTCAGCTTTAGCTCAATATTTTTTCTCGTTTTTTATTACAATAGTTTTGTTATATAGTGAACTGCAATTTTACCGTTCAAAAATTGAAGGTATATTTTTATATGATTTTTAATTTTTTCCAGTTTTTTTATTTAACTATGAAACAATTTAATGCTGCTAGTGCTCAGTTTTTCTTAAAATGCTACGGTAGAGTTATATTCCATTTAGTTTGGATAAAAATGTATTTACATAAGACCAAAAAACAGGATTTTCAGTGGAAATGTTTTTTTTATGCCATTTTTGAGGATTTGTAATTTAAAAAAAAAAATCATCAAAAGATTCTCGTCGAGCAAGAAGTAAGATAAAAAGAAAGTTGGAAGAGGAAACATCCGAGACAGAGGGTAAGCCGTACGAGGCATGAGCTAATTAAATTTCAATTGCTTTTTGAATTCAAATTAATTTTTTTTACACTTTTACTCATATGGTAACTATGCGAAATGGCTTAAAATGTTCACAGCGTATCAATACATAATAAACCGTTAAAATCTGAAAACCTAGTTTTGTTGAAATTTTTGCGACCAGATAAGATTGATTCTTCGCTAGGTTGCTCTTTAATGGACAATTGAGTCATGTTGCGTTTATTTAGAGTTTGATATTTAACAAAAATACTGAATAATGTGTTGTCTTTTTCTATTTATTATGAAAAATTAACACAAAAAATTTACGTTTCCACTTCCACGAAGTTAGCGCACAGCGACATCCCGAGATAACTTGGAATATTTTGCATCGTGAGCAGTGATACTAGATAAATATCGTAAAATTCCTTCAATTTTCAAAATATAATCTATTGCCGAATTAAATATCAATATTATTTTGCATTCGATACCGATGAACATACATAATTTTTGAACACATATTTATATTATTCTGCCTTATATTACATATTTTGTCAAATGTAATTATAATCTTATTAATTTAAATACCTACAATCTAATTATATTTAACTGAGACCTAAAAAAAGTTTCGGGCCTTTAATACTACCTCAATAACTTCAGAAAAAAATGCCATACTGCAAAAAATCCAAGTGAAGCGTGTTGAACAAAACGTGAAAAGTCTGTTCGAAAAGGTGTGCTTATAAAAAGTTATAATTTTATTTTTAAATATCTCGTTAATTAATGTATTTAAGTGAATTATTGTGCATAATATGTGTTAGCCATAAACATGCATCAAAACGTAGAAGTTTTCTCGAGTGCAGGGTTCTGAATCTGAGTGTCTGGAGCTTGTGATAAGCTGCGATACTAACGTTTAGCACACCAGCTGGAGCAACAACAAATTTAACGGAGGAGGAAACAGACTCTTTTCTGCGGGGCTAATGACCTTGAACATAGGGATTCCTCCTACCTTTGACACCCCAAACTGAAGTGTGTTTACTAATATATCTCTATGCTCATCTGGAATAATTAGATCAATAATTAGGTGACACGTATCGGATGAGATCTCATTCCCTGTTCTGTTTAGATACGGATCCAATACACGTAGGATAGTAGAGAAGAAAAGACACTGATCGGGCTGATTCCAATCGACTTCTTGTACATAGAGCGTGTTTTAATGGTAGGATGAAATCGCCACAGTCAATAGAATCTTGATTGAGTACTCTGAATAGAGCCATTATGGGTAGCTATGAAGATAGTAGCGATCAGTAAGTATGCTGCAGTAAAATCAGATGCAGCTTGGTGGAACCGGGAAGTACAAAACCTCAGAATAAGTAAAAGCAATACAGAGGATGACAGGATTGTCTAATGAACCTGTCAGAAAACATAAAAATTTGTTGTGGACCTCCATAAGAAAATCATTCAGATCATTCTGTGAGGAACTGAAAATGAACGGTTCTGAAGAAGGATCAATCACCTAAGCTGAATTCTCTGAAACATCCAGATTATGATTTTACCCAGTTCGAAAAGGAGTTTTGACAGACTTTGCTTGGAAACCATTTTTCGGGAACTCTAGTGATTGAAACGCGGAAAGCTTCTGTACTTCTGACTAACACTCCTGCTCTAGGTCTGAGGTCACCAGCGAAAAGACAAGCACGAAAAAGTTTGCCACACTAGCATTCATGGTATGGTAATATTGTGGTAATATGATATCATGGGAGTTTGGTATGTAATGCACAAGATGCATTGGATTCAATTGATAGTTAGGGCTTGAGACACGGATGTGCGTTTATATACCAGTGAATTCTAGTAATACAGAACTAGTTTTATTTACCAGGAAAAGGAAACAGGAAGGGCTATTGCTTCCAATAATCAAAGCTGCGAGTTTTCAACTTTCAGATGAAATCAAAAATTTTCGATCGATGATCTTGGACAAAAAACTTTTCTGGAAGAATCATAAGGAAATTAGGCTTGCTCGAGTTTTAAATGCTTTCGGGCAATGCAAGAGAGCTTTTGGCATCAAACAGGGCCTGAATCCTCATATATTCATGTGGATCCATCTCACAATCGTAAAACACATGATCACGCAGGGTGATTGTTTCAAAATTCAGCCACTCTGAGCCTGCTCCAACTCTTTTCTGTCGACGCTTTTTTTGACTCAAAATACGAATTAGACTCGTTGAAACGACATCTTAAACCAGTATAGTGGCTAAAGTTCCAAGTATTGAACTTTGGATTTCATTTTAACGAATTTGATTCTGATTATGAGGCAAATAGGTTTGGGTCGCCAACTTTTGAAGCAGGTCGACATTAGGAGGATCTATCCTATGCATCCATGGAACATTGTGAAGCTCACGTATTTTTATGAAATTTTAGTATCAGAGTTTCGATGTGTGAGATCTTTTCGGTTTTTTTTGTTTATGCCTTTAAACGCTCGAGTCTCTACTCGACTTCCGGAGAAGATGCGAAGTAATCTTTTTGAGCAGAAGTGACTGGGAACACCCAGATGCCTCTACGGCGGAAACTTTTTTCATCCTCTTCACGGAAAACTGGAAGGCAGATGTCAAATTTGGAGCTATGGGAACTGAGGCAATGTGTTTTTGAAGGAATTGAAAACGCTGATGCCAGTACAATGCTTTCACTATAGAGCTCAAAATCGCCCTTATGATTTTGGGGCCTGACCGCATCTGTACATGCCCTTTTTTGAAAGTGGAAAGTTGATGCCAACAAGGAGAGAATAATGTCTTCTGATGTAACCAAGCACGCTAAGGTCTTTGTTTACAGAGCCCAACTTTGTGATTGGACGGTGCGTCCTCTACAAGATTAGGAAAGTTGATAGGCATACTAACTGAACACAACTGTCTAGGACGACACATGTGATGAACATGAATGGCGTAGGATGACCTTTATCCATCCTGACTAAAAAAAACTGACTGCGGAGCATTTCGTTTGTTAATGCCCAGCGTATGTGCTTCTCAGATACCAATGGTTCTGTTGAAATGTGACGCGTATGGAGCGAATAGCCTTTTTTCCGCAGTATGGGTCCAGAATTTTGTTAAGGGATGCGGGAAACTATGAAAGGCTGGGAGAATGGGAACAATCGTTATTTCTTGCCTAAGTGTTCAGAAGTGCTAGGTTCCTCTCTCGCAACCCACACGCACACAAAACAAAGCCCCAACCCGATTAATTTTCCAACATTACAAGGTATATTTTATCTTGGATGGGAAGATCTACTCGACCCGACATTGCCTCTTCCGACAAGCACTTGATTCGGTTGATACTGTACGATTTCGGTGGATCCCGTTTCCGTTCTTCTTAAGAATCAAAATTTAGGTCTATTCATGGGAATATTGTCAAAAGATAAGTTTATTTTTAAAAAGAAGACAAGAGGAAAGTACTTGTTTATGAAATAAATAATAAGTACGTCATCGGTATAAAATATTCATCAATATGCTAATATTTTGATTAGTAAAATATAAGTGTGTTCCTCAAAAATACATTTTTGAAATAAACGACAGATACAAATATTTCTCTTTCCAAAATAAAAGTAAAGTGACAGCTTAGCTGGATTTTAGTTTGGAAACATCTTAAACCAATGTCAAATTAAGGCAGAATCAAAATTATTCAAAACATTGACCACTAACGCAATTTTTAAAAAATCTAATTAGGATGAATGTCTCATTGTTTATCCGGCATAATTGTCAATCGTATTCTGTCTTCAAAATCAAACAAAATACGATAAATCATACCATCTGGCATCACTGATCATGCATACCACAATTCAATACAATCAAAGGCAGTCAAGTTGTGGCGTACAACAAGCGGAAAGTTATTCACTGTGGGAGACCAATCTTTTGTGTTGATAAGTTTGTGGTGTTGTTGCTTATTGGTTGTGCTAAGATCGAAACTCATTCATTTTTACCATTACAAGAGTATTAATAGCACATGATGATTTTTTTGTTAATATATACATAATGAGTTTGAAAGAATTTCGTCAGCGTATCGAATAAAATTTGAAAAGTTTCATCGAGATTAATACGTATCGAGTGGAATATATTTTTGATGAATATTGGTTTTGGTTTTTTGGATACATGTGTGTAAATAAATTAAGTATTTTATGTCATTTCCGGTCATCCGAGAAGCAACTATTTTTGAGTATGTTTTTTTTAGAACATTTCAATAAGTTATGAATTTATCAAGTACTGACAATTTTACAAAAAATATATACCTTGGAATACAAAAATCACAAATGATATATCCATATTTGTAGCTGCTGAAAAATTTTACCCGAGGTTTCTTGAAAGCCAGATATAATTAATATCTAATTGAGCATCTACAACCTTGTAGTATTGCATTGAAAATAGTTGGATTTTAATGTAACAAAATTTAAAATAACACATTTGAAATAATATCTAGAGTATGAAAAATATTTGGAAAAATATTTTTTGGCGTAACCATAAACATTTTTGAGTACCAATTCAAATTCAAAAAATTTAGTTTTCAACAAAGTTTTAATGGTTCGATCGAAACATACCTACAGATTAATTTATTTGCAATTACAGCTATATTCGTGGTTGAGAGGTTACGTATTCTTTCATTTCCGTTAACTAGTTTTGCTTCACCTCGTCATTTTTTCTTTAGTTCTGCTATTGTTTTCCAAACATTCTCATTACGTTTCATTTTGCGATTGAATCGAATTTAGATTGAATCGATTCAGTGATTATTTCGTTTCACTTCGGACCATGTTCATTATTTGGCTTACTTTTTGATTGATAATTATTTATTACGTTCAATTGGGTCGAAATTTATGTTATTTTAAAGTTATAACTATTGGTTCACAGTTGAAAGAAAAAACGAACAAAGTTAACAAAAAAAAAAATATTAAAATAGGCAGCAAGCAACATTTTTTCGTGCATTGCATATTTTTTGTGTGACAAAGAAGTATATGCATAATACAATTTATATCTAAAACTTTTTTTTTGTTTTGGAAATGTGTTTTGTAAACAAAAAAAACCTCATGTAATAAACTTGCAGCACTTTCCTGCAGTTATTCACTTTATTTCAGAAAATTCGTCTTCGCAATGGTATGGTTATCAATATTAATAACTATCCACATACATAAAAACATACACACATGCTTATTACTAGATGGTCAACTGTTCTCATAAAAAAAAATTATACAGCTTCAAAACAACGTATATTCGATTGTGTTCCACATAAAGTCTATCAAATTCACTTCCATACAAGTGAAGTTTCTCTATTCACATCCATATTTCTCACTTGGAATCGAACAAAGCCAACAGCCAACAACAAATCGCAAATGTGAGCCAACAAAATACGTATGGTATACGGGTCTATGACTGCACTGCCATCTCAATAGATGGGATAAATGTACCCATATATTTTGTGGCCTTGATAATGTGTAAATTAAGAAGTGATTTCTCAGTTCGTTCGTTTCGTGTTATTTTATTAAATTGGGTTCTACTTACTCAAGTTAAAACTTAAGATAGCGCATAGATAAGTTTTCCCACAGAATAGGCCAGCCAGTTCAATCATTTTCTTTTCGACCTTTGCTATTTTCTTTTCGATTTACAATAATATGCGAAAATACGTTTCATCGAAGCACTTCTCGTTATACGTTTATTTAATATACGTATTAATATGTAACATCACGTTTGGATAGTTATCAACATATTTTCATGTGGCCATAATCCGAAGCTGAATAATTTTCTCAGCAGGAGGGAGGGGGCGGTAATATTCGAGGGTGTATGGAGGAAGCTTAGAATATATGAGAGGAAGGGGAATATGCGATAATAAAGCTTCAATGAGACCAACGACCCGACACAAGCTTTTGAGACTTCTATACCAGAATATTCCATTTGGAGAGTTCCTAAAATCGGAAACTTTAGAGTCAATTAAAACTAAAAGCGATTTATTTATCCAATAATTTTCAAACAAAAACAGTACATTTTATGAGAATCACAAAAATTACCTAGATTTTAATTGTTATATGCAAGTCTGATACAATGTTGATAACATATCTCATTTTATCCAAACATCTTCTGAGCCGCCAACAAATTGCACAGCGGACTGCCTAACATTATTTTCATGTCATTTCAAATATGTTCATCTGATTTGTGACTCCAATTCCCAAGATTCCACTCAAGTATCCGACATATATTTACCCTCCCTATCCGCTCTTAAAAAATTTCTCCAGCATTGCTTCGTGACTGAAGAGCGACGAACAACTTTTGCCAACTTATTAAGAATAAGTCGCTTAAAATGTATGTTCCTTTTACTCTGAATGTGCATTGTGAAGAGTGCAACCTCGAATTCGCACAACTTCCACACTTAAGTCGGCCTTCGAGCCTTGCATTTAATTACTTGCGAAACAAGTTATTTTCATAAATGGTGACATCTGCCGCAGGTTGCCTCAACTCGACCATATGTGTATCTTTCGATGAATATTTTGTTGTTGTTATACGAGTAAGTATGTAGATACACTTGACATGTATGTACGTATGAACGGATATCAAAAAGTTCTCCATTATGTACGGTAAACATGTCTGCAAGCATTCATGGGCATTACGAGCAGTCTACGTGGTTTGCGTATCAGTAAAACATTTCCGTAAAATCAATAATTTACTCGTATCACCGTCGTACAATATGATTATGGGTACGTGAAAATATTTGAAAATTATAGATTTCAGTAAGGGATTTGTAGAACTCCTGAAGGATTATTTTGAAGGCATGATTTGCTTTCTTTTGTGTTTGTTTTATTTATTGCTTAATAATTCTGAAATTCATGACTTTTATTGTTATATTATGGCTATTATATTAATTTAACAAAATATTTCAGCTATAAAACAGCAGCCATTAAAAGCTACTCAGAATTGTTATTCTGCTCTTCAACAAGAGATGTAGCACATCGGATCCACAAGAAGTTCATAGAAAGTCGTAAACCTGCTGAATATTCCCAGCAGGAAAAACTGAAATAGCTCAAAAAAGAATAGCGTGCTTAGTTGGAAACTGTCAAATTTTTAGGTGGTGTAAATTTTACAGAATTTGTTTTCTTCTATCAGTGTTTGAATGCAGTATTGAACGCAAAACGTTCCTGCAAATTATTACAGAACTTAATACAAAAAAAAAATTTATAATTCGAGTAAGCTCGCCTTTTGTTTCTATTTTCGTAATCAAAAGCTTATTAGATTAAATTTTGAGTTATTGATAACCGGTAGATTTCGTACACAGAAAGGACCCGGCGATTCTCGCAAACAAAGTACCTGTAGCATGAGCGACGAATCGCGGCCCAGAAAACTTACACATTATTCACATTCAAACAACTTTTTTCCAGGAATATATATATAATATATAAATAATATATATAATATAATAATATTGAACATGAATTCAGTACGCAATATGATTGGCTGGCATCGGAGCATCAGGCGAAACGATCCTGTTGTCAACAATTAATTAATTTTTAGCGGAGGGTTCTTCGAGGAGTTAGGTTGAAGCACTCGTTCTCGACGGTCACTTGAGGATTTTAAGTATAGATTATCAAATTGGTCATATTAGCTTGAACAAATGTTCGTCGTTATATATGAGGGATGCTGCTCACTGGTCCCGTCTGAAAGTAATTTAATTTCAAAACGTTCACTAATTTCGTGGATTTATTGACTGTTTAAGTGAAATTTTTTTATTCGAAATACCAAAAAATTGATTGGTCATGCTATGTCCCATTTGCTGCACACCTTTTGCTTTGCTCCGAAATTCCCGATTCAGATTTTCTAATGCTAATGAACCTGATGTATAAAAATGTACAGAATAGCAGGGTTTATATTGGGCGCGCGCCATTAAAGAATTTCGCAAAAAGTACAGGGAAATGTTTTTGTTTGCCCCTAACAATTTCAAAGGCTTACGCACGCCTATGGAAAAAGTGAAAACAAAACAGGTCAATTTTAAATACGTTTGGTAACGAAGAAAGAAACTAAGGGGCAGGAAAGTGGATGGTAGGAACATTTTGTACGTAAAGTCCAACGTTAACTTGGATTTTTTATATTATGACTGATTAGATACAAAATTTCATTTATTTTGTTATAAATCTTATGGGATCGTATCAAAATCCCGAATTAACAAAATCTCGTGTTTCGAAATTCCCGTATTCCAAAATCCCGAAACACAAAGTTCTGTATTTAAAAATCCCGAAACTCAACCTATTTATATAATGAAATAACAAAAACATAGTGATTTAAGTTTTTATTTAGAAATAAATTTCAACATAGACATATTGTACGCGATTCTTCTCAAATAATCGATTTTTTTCAGTTTCAGACCTTTTTCTAGCAAATTTTTAAATTTTTTGGTACCTTTCAGACGAGGAGCTGAATTGCAAATCCCGTAGTTTTGCATAATATAATTTGCGCGCCTGATTCTATATATTATGCAAAACTACGGGATTTTTAAATCGGATTTTTGTATTACGGGATTTTGTAATACGGGATTTTGTAATACAGGATTTCGTATTACGGTGTTTTGTAATACGGGATTTCGTCTTAGGGGATTTTATATCGCAGGATTTTTTAATACGGGATTTTGTAATCGGAATTTTGTAAACGGAACATTATAATACGAGATTTTGTACCCAACCGAAATCTTATTTATTGATTTTTATTTTTTTCTATAGTATTTTCATTTTTTGAAAGTATCATTCTGTTGGGGTCTGTATATTCGGTCATTGCATTGAAAGTTTTGATTAGATGATGACTTATGTGTATGTCTATTTATTCCAAAATATCAGGTCATTTTCTCCGAATCCGAGGTACCTTTCTGAAGGGAGATGGTTGAAGTCATTAAGACCTTGAGTATCAGTATTCAGTTTTATGGAAAATATGTTGGTTAGTGAAATTGTGACTCTCTACTACAAGTCCACATCAGGAAGGAATCAGTAACGGCTGCCCGCAGGATATGCGACACACTTGGAGCCGATGTTGTGTCAAAACGTACAGTTAAACGACGGTTCCTCTCATTCGGCACTGGAGACGATAGCCTTAAAATTGATAACTATAATTTCCAACTGTGCATGGTAGTATTACACAGACATAGTGCGGCGTCAACTGTTGGTACCTGGGCAGCTTATAGCTAAAGTGTACTCTCAGCAGCTACGAAAAGTTCATCAGAAATCACGACACAAACATGCAGCGCTCGTGAACGAACAGCCTAATTGAAATTGGCTGGGGGATTTCGCTTCGCCCACCATATTTTCCCGACATTTCATCTGGGCGATGATGAAATTCTTGCGAGGACGATATTCACCAAACGCAAGAACTTATAACTTAGGAAACTGCATTACGGAATTTCTTCGATAGGCGATACGAAGACTTCTATCGAGTACCATCACGTTATTGACTATGTAGATAGTAAGAGTCGCTTAGATTCTAATGATGTTAAATTAAATTTTTTAAATTTGCTTGTTTTACTATGTACAAAAACGAAAAATTCAACTCAACCATCTAATATAATCTTATGAAATAATCTCTGTAAATCTCAAGGTTCAAACCAGCTATTTATGTTTAAATCCTAAATTCAATTTAAATTTAAGTTCTCTAACTTTCCTTATTGCACATCGTACAAATTTATAAAGCTTGAAGTTTTGGTTGAGACATCCACTGATCATCCGAAAATACCATACCATTACAGTTAACACAGGTTTCTCTTGACACTGTCAACACAAGGTAGCACACCACATTCTAACCACAGGCCCTGGAATAGTGACGAGACCAGACTGACTACCACCTGATAAGCTCGGGCGTCTAAAAAAGAGTTTGATACAGCAGGGTATATGCCACCCCTCCAACAGGAGCTAGTCGTCTCCACTTCATATGCTCCGTAAGGCAATGTAGAATGTCGTCCTTGTAGCGATCGCGTTATCGACATAATCGTCTCAGATGGATAACAGATTCCCATTATTCAAGATTTTTGCCATAATGTAGTTTATGGCAAAAGTCAAAACAATGTTCTCCACTATAGACCTGACTAAGGGCTGCCATAAAATCCCAGTCGAGCCGAACGATATCTCCAAGAACGCCATTTGCATACTCTTCGGGCTCTCTGAAATCTCTCGAATGATTTTTGGACTATGCAGTATGGCAAAATCGTTCTAGCGATTTATTCACAAAGTCCTACACAGACTAAAATTCAACTTTGTCTATCTCACCGATATTTTGGTAGCTTCGACTTCCGAAAATGAACACTTTGTTCACCTAGAACAAATTTTCGAATAATAAGCGGACGATGGTATTATCAACCTGGAGAAATGCCACTTTCTTCGATCTGCAGGCAAAACCGTAGGTCATGAGGTTTCATTAAAAGGCATTTAGCGTTCTGCATATAGCTCTGCTCGCTAAGATAATTAAAAAAGCTAGGGAAATTAATAAAGCTAAGCCCCCAATATGATTAAGGGCCTACGGATATTTTTAGGGATGGTCTGCTTCTACCGTTGCTTCCTCCCTACTGCATGTTTGTACCTGCTGCTTTAAAAAGAAAATATTAAAGCAATCGACTAGTCACCTCTTTGCCGCTTATCAAGCCATTAGCTATTTCCGATATTTTCAAAAACCACTAACTTTTGCGTACAAGCAAAAGCCAGAAAAGGCCACATCTCTTCAACTTACACATCTAAGCTACACAAGTGCGTTAACTTTAGAAATGGGACATGTCTCTGGTTGCAATAATGCCGTTACCGACACAATCTTTCGTCTAGAAGGAATCATACCGCAATAGCTTCGTCCCAAAAATCGGATGCAGAGTTTCAGTACACCTCCACCAATCAATCTTTGGTACCAGCTTCGACGTTTTTCTTCAAATGCCTGGCCCAACGATACAACCTTACATCCGTCTCACGTTCAGGAAGCAGGTGTTCAACTTAGAAAGCAACATGCGTCGCACAAGAGCATTTCCACAAATTTCTTCTGGCTGTCGATGAGCAAGAACGTTGCCACTTGGACCCGAGAATATCTATCTTGTCAAAAGTTCAAGATAACCAAACAAGTTATCAAACCTGTATTGATCTTTCATACGGTCGCCGCACATTTCAAGGTCATTCGTATAGATATAGTTGGTCATCTAGCATACACTCGGGGTACACATACTGTCTGACCACCATCGACCGTTTCACTTGTTGGCCTGAAGTATTTCCTTTGGCCAGCATTGACTGTGACAATGGCTATGCTTCTGCTCTACTCAGCACCTGCATTTCTAAATTCTCAATGCAGACATTTAGAGTCAGCGCTCCACTCTAAGCTTGGTCAACTCTTGGGCCTCGAAAGCAATCGCATAGCAAACAACCCACAGACGAACGGTTTCCTAGAATGATGGCACTGTCCATTTGAATTCTTATGACTCACAATGAAGCTTCCTGGACCAGATCACTACCCCTAATTTTTTTTGGATTAAGATCTCTTATCCTAGAAACATTTACAGCGTCACCGCTATAACACTTTTACGGAGAAAAACCGTGTCCTCCTATTTTCTTCAAGAAAATCCAACACAAAATTGAAACACAAAATAGTTTAGGTAAAAAATGAAGTGTCATGAAATAAATTATATCAGATTTTGAATGTGTTTGTTATACATATGAGATATTGATTGAATTGTAAAAAGTTGAAAATAAAAGGTGCGTTTTTTTTTTGCTCCGGTGTAGAACAGAATAGAACAATGGCGCAATAAACGATCCATCACAGAACAGCTGATGCATTCGTTAAGATTGCTGTATTCGCTGTGGTAGCGCAAAACAGTTGAAAATAACGGGAGAAAATAACGAATTATAAACTACCACAATTGATAGAAAACATAAAAGGAAAAAAGGCAACTTCTCATGAGCTTTTCTTTTTTTATCAGCACATTCTATTGTTCAGTACGTAAACTACCTATGCAGAACAGAATTTCTGTACTAGTGAATTCACTGGGACAGGAGCAGGGTTCCCACTTTTGATACATTTGTATCATTTTGATACATTTTTATTTGAAACTTATAATTTTTGATACAATGATACATCAACTGATAGAATGATGGCAAAATGATACATTTTGTCATCCAGTAATTAAATTCAATTTTTTAATTTTGTGGCCATGTGACAGCCAAATATCCTCTCTTTAGCAGTAATAACTGCCAAATTCAACCTACTTTACACTTTGAACTACGAAAGATATTTAATATTTGATGACACTGAAGATTTGAAGTTTTCAAGCTATTTAAATAATAACGCCTTTCTTCATATTAACTTTACCAGCTGTACCTTATAGTTTACATGAGGAACAGCTTTTTCTGTATTAAACTTGGATGGCAGTGTAAAAAAGAACTGATTAGAGTTGAAAAGAGATTGGAGGAATTTTGGGAAGAAAGAAATCAAACAATGTTTAAGTGCCACTGTATGAGATACTAGCCCAAAACATATCTTTTTATTCATGATATTCATCAAATTATCAGTATTCTGTTAGCTTTTTCCATTTTTAAACCGAAGATTTTTTTTTTAATTTAAAACAGCGACTTCTCCGAAAATAATCTGAGCTCCGTATTAATTTTGTGAAAGTTTTGAGCACATTTGCAAAGAACCCACATTTTGTAATAATTTTATTTTGTGTGGCTACAAAGAGCGGAGGCAATTTGTGTTATTTTTTTGGCTCTATATTATTAAATAAATATAGTAGCTCCAAATTAAATTTATTATTTATAATTTCAGTACCTCGACAAAAATACAGTTTTGGGAGCTTTTTATTAAATTCTTACCAATATTGATACACTTTTTGAAGAAATTTGATACGGCGGAAAATTTGGGAGTGGAAACACTGAATAGGACTGTTGTTGTTTCCAATGCGTCTGTCCTGTGCTGGATAGAGGAGCCTAAAGTTATCCTTTAGAAAATTATGAAAAAAAGGTTTTAGCACTATTACGTCAAGCCGCAAGAAAACATTCTAAGATCGTGATTACACGCTCTCACTAACAAACATAAATAATTTTGAGCGTTCATAAGTAGTTTATAAACACGTAATATGATTTAATAAAAAAAAATGTCCAAACTTAATTGCAATTTTTTTTTAATATGATCAAAAGTTATATTTAACAAAAACCTCCAGCGACTAATAAATAAATGAATTATTTCGTCCAAATGTGACTGACATTATATATTCAGTAGCTGTGTATAGGGATGGCCCCCTGGGAAACACCACTGTCATTCAAATACGAGTGACGTGGCACTCAAAGTGTTAATAGGGGGAAGTAGTGCAATGATTTGAATTGTAAATTTGCTCTAATGGAGAGTGTAAAGGCTCTTGATTTGTAATAAAGAATCGATGGATATACCATGCATCTTCAATCTGGCAGTAAAACACAATATTGGTGCCAAATTTTCGAAATTGGCAGCAACCCGACACAGTAGTTAATTGAAAATTATAATAAATTAAAATATACGGCAAAGATTATTATACGTCTTGTTTAACATAATCAAGTTCATCCAAATGACATTAACTTTGTCCTTTGTGTTGATGTAAATAAATTTGAATTCAATCAGGTGCTTATAGCTCGGCCAGTATCGAAGCACTAGGTTTGAAGTATTCCCACTGGGCTAAAAGCTTTTTCGAAGCGAAACATCGAAGTCTTGTTGTGCATGGATGATGAATGCTTTCATGCATTCTGAAAACAGTGCTAATTGTATGGTTTCAAGTCGTATGTATCTGTTAAAAACAAGTTAAATCGTTATCTTGAAAATAATCGTTGATGCTCAGAATCCTTAAATGTAGTCATTTGATTTACGACAATTAAATTTAAATACTGTTCATTTCAAATCGAATTGTACTTGAGTTCAATACTTTCGTCGACAGCAAAACAAAAAACTTCACCTTTCAGGAAAACAAGTCGAACAACAATAGGTGACTGCCCCTTTTCATAGTTCACAGACACACAAAATTGAATGTTCGTGTGTTTGTCGAACACCCAAAGCTGTTTATCGTATCCTATTACAATTAGACGCAATTCACATGAATCCTTTTCTTCCTTATTTTTATTATTCTTTTCCATGTAGAATTGTGCGTGATACGAAGTATTTACTTCTTGTACAAGTTTAATAAGGTTGTTGATTGGTTCGTTTCGCTTTTTTTAGTGCGTAGCTTTTTAGTGAAGAAAACAAGACGTAAATTGCATCTAGGACGAAATTTACGCACTACGGAAGCTTTCAAATGGCGTTCAATACGATACGTCTTTTGTGTATTCGACATAATCCTCTGTGCTTATTTGCGAAGTAGTTTTGATATTCCTCAAATGAAATAAAAATGTAGGTTATGTTTTGAAAAGGCTTTTCGTGGTTAATGCCAGGTTCATATGCAAAATAAATGTGGAATTTTAAATTTGTTCGTCTTTGATTTCGGTTTGGAGTAATCATTTGAAATCTTTGTTTGGTTTCAGATTTGAACGACTGATTATACAACGTCAGTGTAATTTAGCATTTTTTAGATTGAATGACAGTAGAATTTAGACTGTCTACAATCAACGAATTTTGAAATTTATATATTAACACTGCCCGACTAAGCGCAATCGTTCTATTTACATTTTAGTACTTTCGAGTTATTCAATGCTTTGCGCGGTCACTAGGGCAAATTATTGACCCATTGGAAATTGCATCCTTGTTGATTTGATGATGCATATTGCATCCTTGTTGATTTTTTTCGCCATTTTGAAAATTTAAAACAAATTTTTTTCCATGATATTCTCATTCTGAAAGGTTCACACTAATATCCTGCATTTTTATGGGTCGTTCGGAACAATACAGGCAACGTGGCATTCGCCTGAACATGGCTGGGGTCAATGCGACCCCGTGTGACCTACACGTTATTTTTAGAACATATGACCTCGGAGGGTTAACATACTTCCACAAAAGATAGATTTTTCAAATTTTGCAGAATGATGTAACAGAATATGTAGTTTTCGTGTGTTCGTGTAGAAGTATCACGATTTATTAATATAAGTCGTATATTATTTAATATGACTAATATACTGCCCTACTAAGCATAAACGTTCTATCTACATTTTAGTACTTTCGAAATATTCAATGATTTGTGTTTTGATTTGTGCATTTTGCAATATTGATTTTAACATACTCCCACAAAAGATAGATTTTACAAATTTTGTAGAATTATATAATAGAGTATGTAGTTTTCGACTCTGGTGTTAGCTCAAAAATTGAGAAAAATGCAGATAGAATGTTTATGCTTAGTAGGACAGTATATTCATTTCTTTTTAAAAATTAATATATTTATAACTTTGAAGTTATTGAGCACGAAGAGGAAAGTTCCCATAATTGAATTTCACAACCATCCTGCTCTTTCTGATATGCATGCCATCAACAGAAGCCTTAAAATTATAAAACCTAATTTCCAAAGGGCTCTAGCAAAAAAAAAACTTTCACCTACCCACAAATCGTTTTATCGAAGAAATTCAACTCGAATTTCTAATAATTTTCACGAATCCGTCAAATTATAGTACAATCAGAAAAGAATATCGGGTATGGCATCGGGATGTCTTTACATCATCAGAAAACGCGCATGAGCTTTAATTTGAAAATCTTTCGTTTCGCAACAACAACAGCAACAACAAAACCAATTTGGTTCAAGGCATGAGGAGACACGGAAAGGATACACTTATATTACAAAAGGGGGAGCAAGTATTTCTATTGAAAAAGTATGGAACTGATGTATTTAACGTATACACTCTTACATACAAACACGTTGCGTTCAGATAGTGTATAATGAATAATGAATGTATCAAGTTGATATTGCGACGAAGAAAGTATTTATTTACAGCGAAGCCTACCGAATACAAGTGTATGTGCACAATATTATGGGATCCACAGTACGTAGTTAAATTCATCTCAAGTACTGAAGAAAGGAAGTGTAGATGCCTGATGAAAATCGTTTTTTTTTTCAATGGTTTTTAGACAGATTGTATAAATATTTGCGTATATGTCATATTCGATCTATGTTCACGTGTATGTGTTTACGTACTTCTATTTATTTAAACTTGTGAGTTTTTTTCTTATCTAGAATATGTGTAGACACTCTACGATATTTGTATAGTCTATTTTAGAGCATTTTAAAGCATTATTATGTTCATTACCTGTCTCGTTGATTCGGTTTTTTGTTTGTTTTTACATGGCTGTATGTATATTTTATCATCAACCAAAACTTTGCACAAGACACACAAATGTAAGTATATCTCTTTGTTAGGATGAAAACACAGAAGACTACAGTATATCCAAGAGGGGAACATTTAAAATTGAAATGATATAGATCAATTAAGAATATACATATATTAAATTATGGACTAAACAAAGTCGATTCATTTTTTTTTTAATAAAAAAGGTTTTATAAAAAAGGTTCTATTTTATAACCTTTGCTATATTTTTATCTATTTTTTTAAATTATGTTTTCCAATTATTTTCACTTTCAAAAAAGGGGTTTTTGCTATATTTCAGAATTAGTGACTGACAAATTGACAGCATTCTTAAGATTGCGAGTCGAGCTTTGATATGCTTGAAATTATTTTTGGGTAAAAAGATTCTTGGAGGATACTTTCTAAGCCGATTTGGGCGTTCAATTGATGCTCTAGAGCAGGGGTTGGCAAACGGTCGATCGCAAACAGTTCAACAGTCGATCACAGACATTTTTAATAATTTACAAGGTAAATTTAAAATGTAAACTAGAAATTTAGTAGACGATTTATTCAGTACATTTTGGAATGGGACTTGGTATAATAGATCCAATCGGACAGTCCACGCAGTTTCAGTTCACACGAAAGCTCGCAGAGCCTTGGTGGCGGAGAAGCCAAAGGGAAAATCCGAGATAGCTATGCTCTCGATTTGTGCAATTTATAGATGTATATGTTTTTAGTAAAACTGCTTCACTAAATCTCGTATACGGTCGTTTCATTTCCTTAAATCTCTCTGTTCTAAGGTGCTATTTGTGCTTCCCACTATACACCTTGCCTGCATTTGCACTCGTCTCCCTGCTATCGAGGTAGTAAATTGTCGCACACAGCGCAACAAAGGTTAATCTCAATTTTAGATAAAATAAAATTTTAAATTAAAATCTTTTCACGTCAATTTAGTTTGTGCAGTTAATTCTTTCGAGCTAAAAAGTGACATTTGGTGTTTGAATTTGAAAATTGAAAAAAAGTGACATTTGGTGTTTGAATTTGAAAATTGCACTGTGTAAATGTCTTTTCAATAACAAAATCGTTCGAAAATTGAAATTCTTGACATCTTATCCGTCAGAAATGATAAATGTCTCCGCTTTTCTCCATTTTCAAAATTTTCGCTCGAAAGAATGACCAGATAATGGAGACATGTCAAAATTTAGCTTCGCGATTAGCTCAGTACTAGTTTAAAGAATGAACTGCACATACTAAATTGGCGTGAAATGATTGGAGACATGTGCCAAAGCTATCTGCATTTTCAAAGCGAAAGAATGTTCCAAGCAATTTTTCACGCTTAAAAGTGAGTATAACTCTTGCTTATTTTCAAGCTAAATTTTTGCCGTAATAAAAATAAAATTCACGTGAAAATTTGCATGAAAATTTAACGTGAAATCGAAAACAGTACTAAGCTTTAGATGGCTTAGCTGAGGAAGCTTTTTGCAATAGATTTCTAAATCTTTCGCCTGAAATTATTGCATTTTTGGACACATTGGGAGAAAAACATGAACAATTGGAAGATCCAGTATTTGTAAAGTAATTGGCATTTTTTAAGGATTTCATGGGCCGTTACGGCTTGCTTAATTTACAATTAAGCAAGCAAACAAGGAAAAGGGAAATATTGTTGACTTGTTGAGTTCGGTAAATGTTCTTTTAAGTAAAATTAAAACCTTTTGCTTCACAATTAAATAGGCAAAATTTTTAAATACTTTCCATGTTTAGAAAAACATATTAAACTTACTGGTGAATGTAAAATGCAAAAGCTGAAAGACATCCTTCAGTTCGCGTAAAAGTCCGGGGCCTTCGATGGCCGCTGGGACTGAATTTTTTTCTCCTGGCCTATTTATCTGGTATCACTATGGACCAATAGGTCTATGTGTGGCCTTGTGCCAGCTGGTACAACCTAACCTAACCTACTGGTGAATGTAATATTGAAATATTTTGTCCTGAACTGGAAAATTTTAAACAAGAATACGAGAGACAGTTTGCAAATCTCAATAACCTTCAACCGATTTTTGAATTTATTTCACTTCCTTTTAGAGAATTCGATAACGAGGGTATTTCATCAAATCTAGCTCATACTTTACAACAGAATTCATCGAATCTAGAGTTAGAAATTTTAACAATAGCACGCGCTTATGAAAATTATTTTTGGATTTTATTACCATAAAATATATCCATTATTGAGGTTGGTGGCAATGAGGATATTTGCATCTTTTTTGCTTCCATTTATCTATGTGAAGCAACGTTTTCTCAAATGGAAAACATCGAATCGCAACTTAGGAGTTCTCTGACTGATGACCACTTAATGGCATCTATTCGATTGTGCATCAATGCTTACAAACCTAACTCTAAAATACTTTTTGATGAAATAGAGAGTCACGTATATACATCAAAATTAATCCAAAATATTTATTAATAAAGTATATTGCAAAAAGTAGTAATACAATGTATTTAATAAATTAATATCAATAAAGAACTGAATTAAATTTTTATTTGTTTTTAATTGAACCCATTTTTCGAAGTCGATCGCACATAAATTAAAAAAATTAATGTCAATCATACCACTATTAGGTTTGCCCACCCCTGCTCTAGAGTCAATCAATCCCAGAGTCACTTTCTGGGCAGCGAAATAAATGGGACTGATGCTCTCCCCAAATTTTATTTTTTCTAATCCAACTCAATCTCTTGTTATACTCTTCCCTATCTTTCCTTGTTCGGACTCTTCATGGTTCACTGTCGAGGTCGCGATTGTTTTCAGCGCCAAAGACCCAGCGCGTGGCAAATACAAATCGTCTGGCTTGCTAAATACTCCAGGGAATTTTAACATGGTGCTTCGGAAAAATTAGGTGAAAGCTGGATTTTGGTGTGAACCTGGATACTGGCGTGCTGAACAAAATGTCAAAAATCCGGGTGCTGCGTTACTTTTCATACGGAGTCAAAGGTCACCAAAAGTGACCTTTTCTAAATATCTCAGTAACGGTCACGTCTTCAGAAAAACAATGTATGACGAATTTGTAGCTTAGAAAATTTCCAACAAAAAAACCATAACTGTTTTTGATATATTGATCTAAACATTTGTAACTAACAGTATCCACTTTCTCATCGGCATGTTGAATTGAAATTATCCGATTTTGATTACGACTTGGAATATTTGTGAGTTTGTTTTTCTATGTTTAAGAGGCCCATAAAAAAACATTTTAACAAAATTATCTACCACACTTCAGGGTAGATGGAAAAGTGTGCTCCGAAAAGGGGGTTAAACGCACTTATGATGCTAGAAAAATGTTATTTTGCTTTCGTAGTGTACATACATACATACACACATGTATATACACAGAAAATATAATGTCAATCCAATAAATATTTTCAAAGGTACACGCATATTTAGAAAAAAATCTCATTTGCTTTTGAAACTTTGAACTTTCAGATACGACTAATTTTATCAGTCTCAAATTTTTAGACGAACTTTGTTAACATCTTTTTTCTCGCCGATAAATATTTTTCATTTTATAAACAAGGACAAAAATGTTATCGAAAATCTAAATTTTTTTTGAAAAGCCGCTATTTTCTCAACAATTAATATTTTTCTTATTCCTTCGATTCATCACTAAATATGCTAACGAAAATTTTCATCTTGTTTCATTTGAGATGATCCTATTTAGAGATATGATGATGGAATCCACTGCAAGACGCCTTTTTTTAGAGGAGCTCCCGGAGATCAGCTGTAGCAACGTTAAAAATCATTATCTTTACAAATAAAAATAATCGAAAAGCTGAATGTTACTAAAACATGTGAATTAATTTTTACTTCAATCAAAAGTTTTTCCAGGAAATATTTTTGAAAAATTTATTTTTATCGCCTTACGCATTAGTGACCTTTACAAATTTCAAATGATACGTGCTGCTGCTAAAAGGTAGTTACTGACATGATGCGCGCTTGCTTTAAATATGTCGAAGCTTTTATTTCATCTCATAATCATAAGCTTTTTTGGTCCTTCATCAACTTCCTTAAAGCTTTCTCTGGCATATGTTCTGTTATGTATCTTCATGATACATAGCACACAAGATACCTCTCCACAAGATACCTGTGAGCTTTTAGTTCAGTTCTTTTCTTGTTTCACTTCCCGTCACAGTCCATCTACACGGGCAATTAATTTTCCTGTGTCTACTTGTAACGTCTTCGTTCTTCATTTATTCTTTGGGAGTCGAATTATTAATGAGCTCTCATGATGCAAGCACTGGCTCCGATGCTGATGACATTTGGAATCTTTTTCCTAAATCACTATCATCTTCACTGTGTGTTCCTCTGTCACTAATTTTAACCGGTACTTTAACATCACTTTGGAAATAAGCTTACAAAATCCCCAGTCACAAAGCGGGTGATACCTCATGCATCTCTTACTTACCACCCCATATTTAAAAATCTCGTCGAAAAAGTTATTTACAGCTGAATGTACTGATTCATCTAGCTCTTGCTAGCCAGTGAACAGTATGAATTCATCAAATGTTAGCCAACTGTAACAGACCTATATGACACTTAGGAAAATTGTTGCTTCCACAATCGACCAGCAAAAGAAACTGCATGTCCTATATATAGACTTTGCCAAAGTTTTCGATTCGGTGACCCACGGTATTCTGTCAAATTTAGCTGGGTTCGGTTTCTCCGGTGTCCTGTTTTATTGGTTCTCTTTTTACGTTGGTGGTTATTTTTGTGTTGCTGGTGTTAGCTCTTGCTCCATCACACATTTTTTCGTGGCTCAAGAGTTCCAGAAGGATCTATTCTTGATCCTTTCTTGTTCTTGTTGTTTATTAACGTTCCTCCATCGCTCTTTAACGCATCTTGTCTTATGTAAGCTGTAGACTTAACATTTTCAAAGAGATTGAATCAATTAGTGACTGATTCTGGCAAAAAAAAACACCGCTACTAGCAAAGGTACTTTCAATTATCTGATATAACTAGGATAGCCAATCAGTTGGCGGCAGGGTTGGTTGGCGTTCAGATTGATGACCAGGTTGGCAAACAAGTTAGAGAAAAAGTTGACAAACAGGTTGGCAACCAGATTGGAGAGTGGAGATTGGCGACAAAATAAAATAAAATACCTAATCGCGCAGTATATTTGAATGTGATCCTTTCAAGCAATTTTTCCTAATATATCCAATTATGTCACAAATTTACAAGTGTTAATCCTTGTTTTATTGGTGATCTGTTTTCAATTAAATATATCTAAGCATGTTGTTGAATGAGCGGTGTTATTTTGGGCGCTCCAGTTGATAAAGGGAAAATACTTAGTACAGTTAAAATCTTCAAATTTATTCAAAACAAATATTATTTTTTGAGTTTTAACCAAAATTAAGCATTAAATAAAGCATATCTGAAAATGTGATGTTCCAAGATCTAGTATTAGTCCACCACACTTATCTGTTACTGTGTGAATTTTTTAATTCAGTTGAATTTTAATAATATTACATAACCGTCGATCAGATAGTATAATTTTTTCGAGTAGGTACATCAAGAATAAAAGTTTTTCCTTTTCCCTCTTACTCGAATCACAGAACGATGTACCAAACTAAATGTGTATTGATACATTTTTTTCAATTCCCAAGAAATCTCGAAAAATACATTATCATACAATTCGAAAAACTGTTATTCAAATAAATGAATTTGAAATTAAAAGTGAAATTGATTTAAAACTAAAATTTCCGTTAAAGTGTAATCGTCACAAATACGCTCTGGTTTAGATGCATCTATAATTTACAAGGAGAGAACACAATTACATTTTACGTTGCGTTCATCGAAAACCTGAAATTATTTCACATTTCGATAATTCCAATCTACATCAGATGTTAACATTCTCGACATGCAGGCAAATGCATACAGTCACATTGCATGTTTGTATGTACATTTCATACAATTTAATTAATTCGCACTTGCGTACGAAAATTTCACGCATACAATAACCGATCAAGATTTGTTGCACTCGACTGTGATGATGACGACGTCAGGGCAATCAACAGAGCACGATTTATATATTTTCTTCTGATTAAATTTAGATTAATCGTTATTTTTAGAATAAATCTTTTCATTGTTCGAAGATATGCACATATGTTGTAGATCGTTCGCTAAATGGTAAGCTGAATCATTGAAAATATTTATAAGAAATTGATAAAAGTACAGTGTGTGTGTGTGCGAATATTTCTTGTGGCAAACGTTCATTGCAGCGTTTCGAATCACAGTATTCAATTATGTATTCTAGTGTAATGTGGAAGAAAATAATGGTTTCAAAATAAATTGACGTAGAAAATGACTGATTTGAACATAAATTTGTATGCAAGTGATTGGGAGTGTATGAAGCGACGAGAAATGTATGCCATTCAAGTGTATATATTTTTGAATTTTAATTATATTGCACCGAATGCGTTCCTGGTATATTATTACAGCAAATATAGAACACGATAATAGTTTACAAATAAACAAATGTTCGCACTTGAGTCTAAAATTACTTCTAGCATCGAAAATATGAGTTTGTATCGTGGTGTAGCGGCAAATACAGCAAGCAGCAAACTAATTATATGACTCATTAGAATTCGTTTTACTATATAAATAAACGACAAGAACCGCTATCTTGTAAAATTTTCTGATAAGCTTATCAGTTGAGCAATAAAGTGTGAAGTTGACATGATTTGAAATATTATTTAGTGAGACGAAATTATTATTTTTTTCCAAAGTTTGTATGATACATATTTACTGATATTTTGAAATCATTGCTAATTTGAAACTCTACCTAGAATCGATAAGAAGATATTTAGATAATAGCTTAGATCGATTAGCGCGATGAGATAGGTTGATGGATTTGTGGTAGCAGATATATCGATGGCTTAAATACAAAATGTCGTACGCGCAATACTCTTAAATTTGAATTGAAACGAAAGTCTTAAATAATTTATTTTTGAAAAAAAAAATCTGGCGTACTTTATTAAATATCCTTAAAGAAAATTTTATTATTTTCGGATAAATTTTTGTCCCGGCAAACTGTGATTTTCCTGGCTGCGAAATACTTGGGTCGAAATGACATGATAAGTCATTTAATATAATTATAATTCGCTTCTTTCCACATTTTACAGAATAAGAATATTAATTTAAGAATATTTTCATGTCTGAAAATTATTGTTTGTATTCGGTTTGTCATAGTAAACGAAGTATTAAAAAAGAAAGAGGAGGAATTGGAAAATATTTGAACCTACTATTGTAAATCCAAAATAATATCGGAATACATGCCAATTTCCTCTAAATATTTACAGTTTAAATTGCAATTAATTAGATGTTTATATCGAATGTGGAAAAAAACGACCATCAATTCATAAAAAATAATTTTTAAATTTAATCCTGTTGACCTAATTGCGAGAGGAGTTTTGCTTCCCAGATTTCGTCAGCCTGGCTGGCATATTTATTCTACGTAAAGATTTTCGGCCACTTTTACTTTTAGACTGGAGTCATGGGGCGGTGCAGGTCCCCATCCTATTTGGAGCCTGAGATGATGGCCTTCTCCACCGTATTTGTGTCTTTTCTTCGGGAATTTCTTTTCTAGCGGCCTTGGCAGCCAATGGCTGAGAACTCTGTAATGCTTTATAGACAAAAGCCCTTTTTTGTAATTGTATATATTTGGGCTACTGACTATAGATTCGATAGACACTCCTTCTTCAACAACTAACCAATCTTCAACAGCCTACCCCGGCCGCATAGAGCTAGCAATGCGGTAAGCCAGCATCCAGGATAAAAAGGAGCCTTAACGGCCGTTTCTAAGGCACCATGCTCTTTGATGCCCTGTCGGCTTTCTAAGTGTTAAATTGCTGCACTTCAAAGAGTATCTTGAAAGATTTTCTTATGATTTTGTCAGTTCCTAACTAGTTTTCTGCTCAGAATACTGCATAGAACTGTGCAGTGAGAAAATATTATATAACGTACAGCTAATCTAAACCACTTTTTCTTCATAAAAATATTTTATTCATATGATCACAAAATGAAAACGAGTGCAATAACACTAAACACAATGAAATCCATTATTAATCATCATGCATTTCATGGAATTATACTTTACCAAGTTTCTATTTTTAAAATAAACTTTTATATCTTTTTAAGATAATTGACTTCGATGTATACCAGAAAATAACCATAGCTTATTCGATGGGTAAAGCAACAAATTTTCAATCAAGCATACATCTATTGAAGCGCGAAGGTCAACCAGAATTATTTAAAAAAAACATTCCGTTGCCTTCATAAACGACCGGCAAAAAAGTTTTTTTCGAACACAATAAACAGGTAGCAACATTTATTTCTCGGAACATAAATGAGACGTTGGAAACGTATATTTTTTTTTATCATATCATGTGCATTTTTTCCAGTTTCAACTTATCAAATACAAAACAAATAAAAAATTGGAGTTTCGATTGCTTGCGAAAAAAAGCATTAACTATCTAATGCCGGGTTTCCACCAAAGAGACAAAACAAAAAACACGGACAAAACATGTTTTTCTGAACAAAAACACGAATGTTTTGTAAAAACTGAACAGTTTCGCGAGCATTTTTGTCTCTGAAAACTGTTTTAGTAAACAAAACACCTTTTTTGTCCGTGTTTCTTGTTTTGTCTCTTTGGTGGAAACCCGGCATAAGACAGCACACCAGTTTTCTAATAATTGTATCCAATCTAATGATAAACTAATCTTTGAGTCACGATATGACACAACACACGTCTTAAAAAACTGCAGTAGCCATAATCCATTTGATATGAATTTATGTTGATTAATGCAAAAACCGTGGAAATATTGTTCTGAATATAAATTAACATCGTTAATTTTAAAGCTACTCGAAATGAATACTAAATCACTACGCGATAATTGTGAACATATTGTTATCAATTTCAATGTGTTCATTACAAATAATCACAGCAATGTTTATTGAGTTGACGTCATCGTCCACAAAATGTCAGCAGGCAGATAGCAGATATAAAAACCTATAAGTTTTATTTTGCTAACGGCATTAAACTTCTATTTGACTGACTGATATGAATCATCAACATTTTTATTAGAAATACGTGTTTCAAACAGTTTTGATTACGTGATTCAAACAAATCAATGAAACTCAAGCTTTATAAACAAGAAGAGGATAGTTTTCAAAGAAAGTCAACAATCGATTATTTTCTAGAAAATAAAATAATTAACGTTAAAAAAAATTTACATGCTGAAAACCACGATTCAAGTTAGCTCTTTTGAAATCCGATAAGAGCGATAATTTTTACATCAACTTTTCATTCTTTTGTTGAATTGAACGAATAATTATGTATTTATCTTATCGAATAATAGACAGGCAGATACTGGACATTTTTAAATATCTAATAGAATAAAGAATTCATTGAAGATTAATTATATGGACAGTAGTGTTATCATAGAAAGTGGGATTTTTTCCGAAATTTTCCGAATTGTTGACGTAGAACATATTTGGTGTTAAGGATTTAGCAACATCTACTATTCTGAATTGCATATACTAATACTTAGTTCATATATCAACCATTAACGCAGTCCATAAGCACAACAGATCATTGTAACGTCCCAGTCAGTGTGATTTATACCATATATGTATATATATGTATGTATGAATGAATTTCAGTGACCTCCCACTATAATGAATTGTTCACGGTTTAACTTTTATGTTTGCCACAAAAGCTCAATTTCCCTAAACTCAGATAGCTGCCATGCATATTGGTTAGCTAAGTACATACATTTACGAGTACATACTAACTATTCTCAAGCATTTCTCTACCTTTGTGTGAAATACATCACGTTCAGGCTTAATTCAAAATCGTCGTGTGACAATAAAAAGCTGCTAAGCTTCCGATTTCCACCATACGCAAATGCATATTTCCCTCGAGAAACGAAGCGGAATGTCTTATCTTAGGAGACAAGTTTTCAAAGCAACAGAAAATATGCTTTCAATTCGCATAGCACATGCGTCGTTCCTCTCTTCCGTATGTTAGGTGGACTACTTGGGGGAGCTGAAGTGAGTGTGGAGTACACACAAGTGATGAATTTGGAGTAAAATAATAACAACAATTAAGCATTAAAAAGTTTTTATTTATTTGAAATTGTAGGGGAGGATAGGAAGTTAACTATTCAAAAATATATTTGAATAGTCAAAAATACGAGAGTTATCGGTTATTTCCAGTTCGCATAAAATTTAAAAAAAAATTGTTTACTACCAACAAAACATTTAAATAGGCCACGATTCTAGGGAGGTACATTTATTTGAATACGAACAGTCGAAGAACATTAAAATGGAGAAAAACGAAATTAGAGCTGTCATTAAGTACCTCTGTTTGAAAAATTTGTCTACCAGAGACATACATGGCGACATGGTGGAAATATTAGGGAACTCTGCTCCTCCATATCCCACCGTTGCACGCTGGGCCAAGGATTTTAAGCTGGGAAGACCATCCACTGAAGATGAACAACGTAAAAAAAAGTCGAAGTTGTCGTGTTGCCAGATCGAAGAGTGACCATCAGGCATGTAGCCACAGGGATCTCTCATATGGTAGTATTCGAAAAATCTTTGCCAACAAATTACATATGGAAAAGGTCTCTGCGCGTTGGGTACCGAGAATGTTAACGGACAAGCATAAGAAGAAGCGAGTCGACATTTCAAGGAAGAATCTCGAAAAGTTCCAGGCAGATCACGAGAATTTTTTGCCGCGTTTCGTGACCATGGACGAGACCTAGATCCACCATTTTGATCCAGAAACTAAAATGCAATCGATGACTTGGAAGCGACCCTCTTCACCGACGCCCAAGAAATTCGAAGTGTCGAGTTCGGCAGGAACGGTGATGGCATCATTTTTTTGGGACGCTGAAGGAATTATTATGCTGGACTATTTGGAAAAAGGAGCCCATATATCAGGCTCTTACTAAGCAGACCAAATAAAAAGATTGCGAGAGGCAATGAAGGAAAAAAGACGCGGCAAACTGCGAGCCGGAGTTCTGTTTCAACAAGATAACGCACCGGCTCACAAAGCTGCAGTTGCGATGGATGCAATTAAAGAAACAGGATTTGAACTGCTTGAACACCCATCCTATTCGCCAGATCTAGCTCCCAGTGACTTCTACCTCTTTCCTCGGCTCAAACAAAACCTTCGGGGTAAGAAATTTGAAGATGATAGCGAAGTGATGGCCGCTGTTGAGGCATTTTGGGAGAGTCAAGATAAAAAAAATTTTCTAAGGATATCCTGGGTCAGGAAAAAAGATGGACTAAATGTATTCGCTTGTTAGGAGACTATGTTGAAAAATAGATATATCTTTTAAGTTTAATCACCTTGATTTATATTCATTATCATTACTTATTGATCAACTCTCGTAAATTTGACTATTCAAAAATATGCCATTGAATCATATGATTTAAAAGCATTCGTAGGATATGTTCGTTAGTGTTTTTTTTGCATTGGATTCTGTACAAAAAATTTATTCAAACTACAGTTAAACAAAGCTTTCAATTAGATTTTTTCGAAAGTTATTAAAGACTTTCTTCGTCTTTGGAAGCAAGATGCTTATTAATTTATTTGAAATGAATTTTGCTGTTAGCATATATTGATGCGTTTTTATCCAACTTGCGAGAAATTTTATAGTAACATAAAAAAAACAGTCTTCAGTCTTCTATTTAATTTCATTTCATTTACGACATTGTACACTAACTAAAATAGAAGCTAAAATGTAGCATGATATAGCCTATGGTCTTTGGGAAAAGAAATTCAGGAACACTGAACTTGTGCAACAGATGAAAAATAATATTCCGTTGAACAGATTTAAAGGCATTGAATAAGTACACGAGATGAAGAGACCACACTTCGGAGCAGTACTGAAGATACCAGCTGAGCTAATACTGTAGACAGAATACAATCGAATCGCGTTCGCGAATCTCCAATGAGCTGAAATCCTTTTAAATCTCCGTTGCTTAGCACACCATGCCAAAAAGAACTCTAGATTCAATGTATCATAAACTATTTTCGTTCATGTGAAAATTAATATTTTTGAGAGAGCAAATACAATAAGTCACAAAAATCTACATATACCTAAAAAAAACATTTCCAAAAAAACAAATTTAGTTTTGTCTTTTTTTTTGTCAGTTGTATGCAGCTTTTTTTGATTTAGTGCACATTTGGACCTAACGTAACCATGAAAACATAAACAATCACTTCTTTAACGTCAAACAATGTCATGAAAATAAGAAAATGACCCATGGTTTATTTTTATCCCATTGAGGGGCTGCATAAAATAATGTTTTTAACGTTTTTGGTGAATTAATACTGGAAAGTTTCATATTGTAAGGACACAGAGAGGAATCTGATTATCGATTCTGAGAGCATTCTGGAATGATGGGAAGTGCACTTTAATGAAATACTAAACGATCAGCTCACCGAGATGTTGGCGGTTCTGCCAATTCAAGAACAAACCCTACCGCACGAAGCATGGAAGTGGTATACACATCCATAAGTTATTATTATTATTATTTATTGTCTAAATCAACAGATACAAATCCAATTAAAGATTAGACAAGGAATAAACTTATATATATAAAAAAAGAAAAAACAAGGAAGAATAAAAATAAAATATAGTATAAAACTTCAAAAACAGAAGAATAAAAAAAAAGATAAGAGACTATACATTCAAACTAAACAAAGTATAAAAAGGCGGTGAAATCTAATCATAAGTTTAGTTTATTTCATAAGATAAAACCAATGCTCTTAACTTATTTTTAAAAGTGCGTAACGAAGGCGGAAGAGAACCAATATTCAAACAATTATGCTGCCTAGGCAAGCGTAAAAGTGGAGAGAAAAAATATACATAAGTGCGAGCAAAAGGTACGAAGAGGGTAAATGAAGACCTGTTAAAACCCAAAAAAAAGCTCCAGAAGCCGACGGCTTACCAGCTGAGCTGATTAAATATGGAGGGCCGTCACTGCATCAAGTAATGTATGAAACTACAATGCACATACGGTAGAATAGATACTACTATAATCTATTCATTCCAGATCGTTGATTGATCTGTAAAGCAATGAGCTCTGACAAGAGGATGGTCTAGTGCATGGTGGCATCGTCTGCGAGAATACCTAGAATTGATCAAACAATCAGATCAGTGAAACAAGATTTTGAAGTAGTATAGTACTTGAACTACTATCGGCTAATAGTAGTAGCTGATAACAATTTGGAGAGCGCAACAAGTAGGAAACTGACCAAATTCAACAAAACCTACCATGGTTTATCTCTCTTTAAATCCCGATATTTAGCCATAAGTTCAATGCCACTGATGTACAACACCATGGTCTTGCCCTTACTTATTTATGTAAGGGTCCGAGACTTGAGTACTCATCAAGAAGCCACTTTAATATAAGCGTTCGAGAGGGAAGGAGATCCGTTGGCCCCATATGTGAAGCGATTCTGGAGCCGCTACAACCATGAGCTGCACACAATGTACCTAAAGCAGATATAATCAAAAAGCGAAGACCGGTAGACTGGGGTGGGTTGGAGACCTAGTTCGTAAGAAGGAAGAGCAGCCTGTTCGGGAAACCTTCTTAGAGGGATGGAGTGGATGAGCACAACCAGAGCCCATCTATGCCTAACTGGATGACATCGGTACTCGATTGGGATCCGTAGAGAAACATGCTGGGAATGGCCAGGAACGGAATCTGGTTGCAGCGCCGATGATGATGTTGAGAAGTAAAACTTTAATTCTCATTTGGGTTCGAACAGAACACCAAGATCTTTATCAGCATATATATGATTGGGTATAGGGAAATACTCAAGGGATAATTAGTTATGTGAGAGAATTTAATAGAGGTGATTTTGTAGAGCAGCTTATAATCTTCAGCACATAAGAGGGGCTATTTTGGCAATACATAATGAACGTCATATAATGTACAATAAAGAACGAGCAATAAACGACCGAAAATGAAGTCTTCTAAAACATCAAAGGAAGAATAAAAGGGAGAGAAAGAACAACTATTTAAAGTAGTGTATTTGATAGACACGTTGTCTATGCTGATTTATAGACAAGAAGGGAACCGTGATCAAATTGAATTACCTTTAATATATACATACATATATATACATATATATATATATATATATATATATATATATATATATATATATATATATATATATATATATACATACACATATATATATATATATACATATATATATATATATATATATATATATATATATATATATATATATACATATATATTTATATATATAAAAATACATATATATATATAGATATATATATATATATATATATACATATATATATATATATATATATATATATATACATACACATATATATATATATATATATATACATACATATATATATATATATATATATATATATATACATACATATATATACATACATATATATATATATATATATATATATATATATATATATATATATATATATATATATATATATATATATATATATATATATATATATATATATATATATATATATATATATATATTACGATCTCCGAAGTTTTGTAAGACGAGAAGTGGCTTATGGAACTAACTTACATTGCCGACATTTTCGGAAAACTGAAAGAAATCACAAAGTCTATGCAAGGAAAGGCAACATTATCTTTCATTACTAAATATAAAAAAGTAGCTTTAATTTTGATATAGCAATTATATTTAGTATTTCTTGGAAATTCAAAAAGAAGTCTTTAGTCTTCAGGTTTGAGTGGTTTGTATCGAAGTTTAATATCCCTCGTTCTTAGAACTTCTATTATTACGATTTTACGCAATAATCTTTGGAAAAGGCACCTTTAGGCTAAATTTGCTAACTATGAATATTATGGTTGCGGCATTTACTTATTTCTCAACATACGAAAAGATATGTTGACTGCTAAAATCAAATTTCCATATACGCCATTTCGATCACTCTATAACCTCCCTACGAAGGTTGCGTAGTCTATTGTATGGAGTCCCTGGTTTGAATCGAGGCTCAGACGTGGGATTGCGCACCGAGCTTCGAGTTCATTTAGCTCTGAATAGGTACCTGTGTTAAATCAGGGGTAAAATGAATCGTGGAACTGATCACTTTACACTCGTAAAAATTGATTGCAAATTTGTGAATGATGCTCTCTTCCAGCTTCAACCTCTAGAACTAACAAATGTTGTCGTTTTAGCATCTCTACACTCAACAGTAAGCTTGGAAAATTCGACCAGCGTTCTGAAGAAGAAGCCCAGTATGAATTTATAAGATGACTACTTTTATCATATAAGTTCATCTAAAATATAACTTGGGTAAAATTTCAAGGTATTTGCCGTCTGTCTGGTAGTACATAAACAGTGCTATGAGCCATTGAGTAATGCAACTATCCCAAACGAAACTCTCGAGAATTATTGATATTTATCTATTTAATAAATTAATCATATAAAAAAATTATGTTAAGTTCTGTACCGCATAATTTTAATACCGTATATAATATCTAAAATAAACCAAAATAGATGCAGTTATTGAAAATGATAGAACACTTCCAGCATATAATGTATGAATTTTTTAAATTTCCGACTATGCATTATGAAGATTTTATCGCTATTCAGAAAACCACTTTTGTAATGTGTGAGAATATCAACATTATTCTGAATGAATTAAAATATATGTTTTGAAAACTGAAAAATTATCGCATTATTCGCAAAAAATATCAACTTATCATGTACTTACAGTGAAATGGCTTGCAGGAATCATTGAAAATTCTACATGACTATATGGATACACATCTTACCTGCAAAGAACAATAAAATTGTAATAAAGAGAATTATAATTTGATATCAAGAAATTTGAAAATTTGAAGAAATAAAACAATTAAAGTAAGTTTTCAACGATTAAAAATCTTAAATATTGAATTCTCTCAGAAAAATCACTTCAGATGAACACAATTAAAAGAAAATATTTAGTTCTCTTCGTTATCGCATTTAAAACACTAACTGTAAAAAAAGCCAACTCATCGCTTTGCCTACAGTTCAATTGTAAATATTTTCACTTGAGTCATTAATAGTTGAGAGCCTTGAGATAGCAAAATACACAAAATATTGAACTAGGTATAGAGCAGTTCTTTGCTTCGAAATAATTTATTCTAGACTGGACTTCATCATGGTAGTACGAAGTTTGCACTCAGATACTAAGCTAACAATTTGATTTAAGCCGCATTCTCAGACCCCAAACTCCTGTACACTCCAAAATAACGTTCATGGTCAAACATAAGGACAACTTTGACCGCATATTCTCCAAACAATGTGAGCTACATGTATGTATACAACGAATTGAAGGTACTTTTTTCAGATATTAGTAGAACAGCTCATTATTATTTTGCTTTGAACTCATGTATATTCGTGAAAACAGCAATAATAACCATATCGTCCAACTTTTCAAAACGTCTTTATCTAAGTTATCGATACTAACAACAAAAATAAGCATTAACAAGCATTTTCTCCATGTAGGTACTTAATTTCATTGCGAAAAAACCATATGCTTTCTGGCTTCGAAAACGTGATTTAGCTAAGTATACTCAAGTAACATTATGTACATGATTTAGAGGTAGAGAAGCAGATATGTGTCATATTAGTCCGGGGAAATTTAACATGGTGCTTCGGAAAATTTAGGGGAAAGCTGAATTTTGGTGTGGAGCACACTTTTCTATCTATCCTGGAGTGTGGTAGATAAGTTTGTTTACTTGTTTTTTTCATGCGCTTCTTAAACATAGAAAAACAAACTCACAAACATTCCAAGTCGTAATCAAAATCGGATAATATCAACATGCCGTTGAGAAAGAGGATATCTACTGTTAGTAGCAAATGTTTAGATCAATATATCTCAAAAACGGTTATGGTTACAAGAAAAAGTTATACAATCTTTTTTGTTGGAAATTTTCTAAGCTACAAATTCGTCATACATTGTTTTTATGAAGACGTGACCGTTACTGAGATATTTAGGAAAGGTCACTTTTGGTAACCTTTGACCCCGAATAAAAATTAATGCAGCACTCGGATCGATGGACACTTTTGACATTTTGTTCAACACGCCAGTATTAAGGTTCACACTAAAATTCAAAAGTGCGACTGCATTTTGACCATATGAAATTTGTTTGTTTCCCGCATATAGCTGTAGCTTGGTATTAGGCATATTTGACAAGTGGCAATGACAATTAAATTCTGTTTTGCAATATCAGATTGTTAAGTTAAAATTGATTATATATGTATTTAAGAAAATTATCTGTGATTACAGTATAGGTTCGGTTATGTAAGTCATCCAGCAGTCAAATAACTACTCATATCTCGAAGAAATGCGAAAACGGAAGGATCTAGGGCAAACAACATTTTTCTTAAAATTGGACTCCCAGACTTAGGGATGAAAAGTATCATTCACATTGTGGCGTATAGGGCGCTATGTATTGATATGTGTATTGAGAATTGTGCATCGTTGAATACACTGTTAAATAATAAATAATATGTAACAATTCTGCAAGAATATCTTCTGCCTTTTATTGAAGATGAGAAACATCTTCGGGGAACGATATTCCAATGCGAGGCCCCATCAAGGTTTTAGTCCTTCAGAATCTCTCTAACTTGATTCCTTCTTTTAATTTGGCGTTGCTTAGACACGGAAATTTACTTCGTAGATATTTGAATCCTGGTCCATTTTTGTTCAGAGCTTTGACAAAGTTTTTCATTAGTTCCAATTTAAACTATAACGGGTAGTACAAGAATTTGTTGGTATTTTAATAGAGGAAGGTGCTTGACATTTTTTCTCGGAGACACAGATTTGATCTTAGATTCGAATCTTGTTTTTTTGTAATGTAAAGATCTAGCCCGACTATCCCACTCACACAAAAAACAACAGTTCTTGTTATAGCCCTTTTACAGACACAAGAACATGGCTATGATTTTCAGGTTACCTCAAATTTGCCATTGATGCTGTGAGTATGGTATAGCGTCTAAAATTAATTTCATATTCTCATTTGCATCTTTAGCATCATTGCGTGACATGTAGGAATCAAAGGTTGTGTGCTACCGTTGGGAAGAAGACCAGCTTTTAAATTTAATTTTAAGGAGTCTTCGAAAAGCCTCCATTCTTTTGGATTGTACTCAATCTTCAAAGTTTTCATTTGTCCATTTATGTTATGACGAGTTACAATCTCAAATAGGGCATCAAGTCTTTTTGAAGAATTCTGTATAAACAAATTTTAGCATCCGGTTATAGCAAATTTCATTATTTAGGTCTTGATATTTAGGTCTGAGCGAATCAAGTTGATGTAGAACATTTTTATGTTAAAGACGATTTTGATGAAGAACAGTGTTACTTGTTTGACTTGCATTATAGAATTACCTTTTTGTTATGTTTGACTTTTACGTACACGAATTAAAAAATATGTATTTTTTTCGAATATTTTACACATATGGAAAAAATGGAAAGACTTAAGCTGCATATCAACAATAGCTGTGTTTAATGAGCTGCTCTAGGCAGGGGCGGATTTAGCACTAGGCCCGGGCCTAGGGCGGCAAATTTCGGGGGCGGCAAATTTTCGATTTTGTTTGGGGAGGCTCCTTTTCTTCTTTTCTTTTGGGGCGGCAGTTTTTTTTTCTGTCGTATATGTACATATATCTGAGTCGAATGAGCCTAACACCTCAAGCCAACCGAATTCTCTAAAAAATCAATGCACGCGAAAATTCACCTCTAAGGTTTTTTTTTTTGGGACATTAAAAAGTTTGGCTTATAATAAATATCGAAATGCGATCGCGGTAAAGGACCAAAGAAACTCAAAAATACCTAAAAAGTACCTAGAAATTATCTGAAATACCTAAAAAGAGCCTAAAAAGACCTAACAAGATCCTAAAAAGAACCCAAATAATACCTCTTTAATTTATGGAAAGCTTATCAGAGGTAAATATTTGCGTGCATTGATTTTTCAGAGAATTTTTTTTTATTTTTATGGTACAGGGTATATCAACTACATGCGAATCGCTTTATTTTTGATATGTTTTTTAGATTGTACTTCATGACTGAAATTAATTTCTATAAAAAAATTTCTATAAAATGAAATCTAGAGCATAGGTCAAAATATTTCGGGTCCATCTTTAACTAATAACATATCGAACATTAATTTACAATAGTCGAGTTTATAGTTGATCTCCAGTCAAGTGCGGAAGCAAACTTTGAATGGAATAGTAAACTTACTTATAAAATTGTTAGCAAAGACGTTGGAATTATATGCGATGCAAAGGTGCATTTGTGTGGCAAGGGCGCAATAATAGGGAATTTGTACGAACGAACCGGTGCCGGTTTTGCTCTGATATTCCTTTTTTGTGAGCTCGGGCGCAACGAAAAACAGCGAAGTATTCTAGGGAATCGAAAAAAAATCGCGCATTGTGGCATATAATAGAATTCACGAAAAGGGCGGCAAATATTTCTGAGGCCTAGGGCGGCGAAATGGTCAAATCCGCCCCTGGCTCTAGGCTGAACTAGGTTAAGATAACTCAAAATGTGTTTCATGAGGAGTTCGACTGCTCCAACTTGCCCGAAGCTGCTCTGATTTGTGTTTCATGAGCCTGCTCTAAGTTGAACTAGAGTAATTTAGAGCACGATTTCTGCTCTACCTTTAGTGGTAGAGAAAGTTCGGGCAAGCAACCAGCTGATTGTCAACTGTCACGGAACCGACTTTTAACATAAAATTGTGACTGAAGTAGAGTTTTTTAATATTGAATTGGCAGGTTGATCTTCTGACAAGCAATCAACATTGAAAATTGCCTCTCAATTGCTCCAACTTGCTTGACTTTTTATTACAGCTGCTATATTTTAAATTACATTGAGACGCTCTGCTCTTTTTTTCGGAGTCATTAAACACAAATAAAACAGCGAAATTATTTCACTGCATTGTTATGTTTTTCATCTCAGTGCTGACGTTGTCCAATTATTCATTTGAGCTATAGGGAGTATTAGACAAATGCATTACTCTAATTATATCAAAAAGTTGTTTATTTAAACACATAAAAACAAATTTCTATAGCCTTTTACAGTTTTAACTATTCCATTGAAAAGTTTTCACACTATTGTCCCAGTCCATTCAAATAAAAATCGAAATTGACCCTATCGTTGTTCTTTTACAACGTCACTGTCAGTCTGACAAGATGCTGTATCGGCGAGAGCGAACTGACATTTTTCTGGCATGTTTAATTTTTTGAAAATTTCATTCATTTTATGTTTTGCAATTCGCGCTCGCGTTTCTACTCAAATTTGCAATAGTTTAAATTTTTATTTACTGAACATTTGAACGATTCAGGTGCACAAAAGTTTATTTATGTTATTTACTAGTTTATTTACTAGAGTATTCGAATATCGATTAAAATGAAAATTCAGCAGCTAAATCAGTGGGCAGCGTGATGTGAGGATTGCTATATCAAATCGTAAGTATATTTTGGTTATTAGAAGTGGTTGCTTATCCTTAAAAGCTCTGAAGCTTTTGATTAAATGGCCAATATAGTTCAAACCCCCGTGGAATACTATGAAAACCTCGTTTAAAAACTGAAAGACTTTTCAAAAATCGTCTTTCATCTTCAATAATTTAGAAACTAACGCATTCAAGCTAATTTGCTGATATCCAGCCACACAATTTTCGTCATGAAAATCAAATGCTTCTTTTTACAATGCATCAAATCTTCTAAATCTTTATCTTCAAAAATTCCACAATTTTATTCCGAAAATTTGTTAGCAACACTCACATGACGTCAACTTTTCTACTCTATGTGTAAAACAGTATTAAAAATCTTTTTAAAAAAAATTAAGACACACAAACACAAACGCATCGATCTCTACAAATATCTCTCCGATTGCCTCAAATTTCATCAAAGCGAACTAGAAAGAATAAAATATCTAAGCATGTTTAAAAGATACATACATCTGTATATATTAATCTGTTGTGATTTTGTTGAATTTCATTTCAAGCAATTTTAAATTATACACAACCGAGTCAGAGTCAATGGCGTTGTTATTATTGCTAGTTAATGTGCTGTGTAGTCCAAGTCAAGCATTTTCATGGCTTCCGATAATATACGGTGAGTGTAGCTAATGGACGCATACAAAACACGACACCAGCGAGGGGAATGGAACGAGTCAGAACAGGCAACGGGGTATCGGAGGGGAACTAGCGCAATGTTTCTGAGCGTAATTGAAATAATACCATGGCAGCAGATACTTTGCAGCACTAGCAACAACTTCACGGATAGCCATCCAAGTTTTGTTTCTTTCGATTGTTATCTTATTGGTGCGTCTTGTCTCTCGCTTCTTGACATGCCTGGTTGATTTTGATTATGGTTATTTTTGAAGATATTTTTTTATCGTCGCTGATACAAATATTTTCTATCAATTTGCATTCATTCAGGTTTTCTGATAACCTTATTTGGGGATGCACAAAAATTTTCCTGATAATTTGCCATTATGAATCAAATCGAATATGTATCCCTTTATCATTTGAAAGATAAGAAATAAAACTTTCCCAAACATAGATGTGTCATATTTAACTTTTAGTTTTCGTACACTCAGCATTAAAATAGTGCGATTGGGTGTTGTCATCGCATTCTTATTCGTTGCTATTAACCTCATATCGGACGAAGTACACAACCAAGTACAACACAATACAAGACGTGAAAAACAACCATACTTAGCTTATGGGCATGGGTTTGCCAAATGTGATAGATGAATGTGCATGCTTGTATTAATAAAAAACGATTTTGATGGGTTTGCATAAGTAATAGTTGAAAAAAGTATTTGGGAATGCATTATTACGTATTTCGTATCATATGGTATTTTCTGAAAATGTTTCATGTCCGTTTTTGTTTATTTATTTATTCATGGGAAGACAGTTCATTCATACAAGAATACTTTTTTACAATAAAATAAATGCTATGAAAAACAGCCAGCAAAAAATAAGACTACTATATTCCCTTGCGTATTAACTTCTTATTCTTTTTGCACACTCGCAATTCATAGTACACCATTTTATTTAAAATACAATGAACTTTATGGATGTTACGTGCGTAAATACTTAAGTTTGAAAAAACTCAATTTATTCCTCTTTGGAATTATTTCTTAAAATAGAAGGCATCATAAATTAGCGGAAGTACAAAGGTATATTGTGCGATCAAAACAAGGTCAAGATACGTCATGGCGTTGTGGTTTATAATATTCAAGTACGTACCTATATTTCATACATATACACGTATGCATGTATCTACTATCTAACTATTTAGTTGTTTGAAAATTAAAAGCTTAAATTTTTTTTTATGTTCGCATGAGTGACTTTACATGGCAGTAAGGGCCCACGTAAGTGTACAATAAGATTTAGAAAAATTATGTACAGAGTTTCAAAATACTAAATTATATAATTTTTTTATATATCTTTGGATATAATGTTCGGAAAAAAATAATACAATAATAATTTGCTTTCAGGTTGAGCATTTTACAATATTTAAATGAATTCATACATAAAACACAATTTCGTTTTCATAACTATAAACTTACAAAAAACCAAATATTTCGCAATATTGTGTTGGACATGGATGGCAAAAATCTGTCTGATTTCATGTCTAGGCCGGGATTTAGAGGATTATACAACAGGTCTTTATAATTCCTCGTACTCGTGGGATCAAAATTTTGAGTAAATTTGAATTATGCAAAGAAAGGGCTTCCTCAAGTGAATCAAACTTGAAGGCTCCATGGAGTTTCGGTGCTCCGGAGTGGATCAGAAAACGGATCAAGACCCAGATTACATGACGGATCTAAAAACAACGGAAGGAAAGAACTGGAGACCACACGAAGGCAAAAACAAAAATACAACCATAGCTTCATGCCACAAACAACAAACAAAGAGAACAAGGACTAAGAATACTTGCCCAAACCCCATGTGGTAAGAGGCAAACCGGAAGAGAGGAAGATGGCAAACGCTACCCAAACCCCCTTCTACCTCTCACGACAGATCCTGAAACGAAATTGCTGAGGAGTTCTCCCGAAGCCTGAAAGCACTGGACATGAAGGAGCTTCTTCTGTCCAAGTAGAAGCCAAGGAAAAAACACTCCTACCAATAACAGTAGAATATAATAGGAAAAGGCTCAGACTCAAGGCCGTTGAAGAAGACAAGCGGCATGGATGATACACCAAAACATCTGAAATATCCTCAATCTAATGAAGGACAACGTCAGGTAATCTGTAGCCAAATCTTACAGGATGTTGAAATGGCTATGATGTGAATAGATTTTTGCGAAGAAGTTCCTATGATCATCCAAATGGATGAGGTAGATATAGAGAGCCTTTGAAAAAAAGAGTTCTAGGGGAGTTAAAGGAGGCTTTGCCACTCAGTTCCTTAGCATCAACTATCATCATCATCGGCGCTACAACTGGGGTCCGGTCCCAGCCTCCGTCATTAGTTTTTTCATCGGACCCGAACGCGAGCCGATGTCATCCAATTTGGCACCCCTAAACTCCGAGCGTCCTGGTCAACGCCATCACTCCAGCGCAGGCAAGGTCTCCCACGCTGCCGCAAAGGATTTTCCGAGCCGTATGCAGATGCTGCCATGGAATGAAGCCACATTGATATTGTCCGATAATGGCTTCAGCGTAGGGGACTATCCGTTCTTGCAGGATAGAGGAGAGTATAGGAGGTACTCAATAATGTTATACCCCTATAGGTGCCGCACATTGTTACATCTGCTTTCTTATGTATGAGGCATATTATATATTTGCGCCAGTCTTATCCTCATGCTCCCATACGTGCAATACAATTTCATTAATTGCTTGTTGTAAGGTGGGCCCTCCATATTTAATCAGCTCAGCTGGTATGCCATCGGCTCCAGAGGCTTTGTTAAATTTTAGCCGACTTATGGCTCTTCATACCTCTTCTATGCTTGGTGGCGGCAGCATAAAGTCGTCTTCTTGCATTGGGGAGCCTCCAATTTTTCGTTGAGCTGACCGTTTACCAATTCAGTAAAGTGCACTTCTCATCGCTCCAGAATGCCTTCAGGATCGGTGATCAGATAACCTCTTTGTCTTTACAGTACGTGCAGCGTGGTGTGCATTGCGTCATGTTTCGGACTATTCGGTGGAACTTCCACGCCTGGTGCGGACCTCGCTCTCTATCTCTTTCTATTTCATAGATCAGGTATTTTTCCCAGGCTGCTTTCTTCTGTATGTTCTTCTGAGCTCTTTATAATCCTTCTCACGTATCTACGTTCTATGAGATTGCTGCATTGCCTAATGCAACATTCTCACGTTCAGTCGCTAGTTTCAATCAAATCAGTAGCTCCAATCCTTGCGCCTACTGCCCAAGATGGCGTCAGTGACAGTATTCTTAAGTACTAACGCAAGACCAAAGATGTTACTGGTATTTTCATTGCGTAAAGCAGCCGTATTGATTCGAGCTTTGTTGGCAGATGTGATGCTTCTATGCAAAGCAATTCACGCTCGGAGAACCTTACCAACAAGATAGTGGTTCGAGTCTGAGTTGGCCCCTCGATATATTCGCACCATCATCAGGCTCGAATAGTGGCAACGATCTATCAACACGTGGTCTACCTGGTTACGAGTGGCTCCATCAGATGATATCCAGGTGGCCTTATGGATATCTTTACACAAGAACCTGGTGCTCGCAACGACTAAGTTCTTGGATGCTGCCAGTTGTATGACTCGAAGTCCGTTGTCATTAGTGTTCTCATGCAAACTATGGGTGCCTGCTTAATGCCTGAATACCGTCTCGCGACCTACTTTGCCGTTAAAATCTCCAAGAATGATTTTTACATCATGCCTTGGGCAGGTATTGGGGATCCGCTCGACCAGTTCATAATATGATTCTTTTTCGTCATCAGCAGATTCATCCGTAGGTGCGTGAACGTTTATGAGGCTGATGTTTGCAAATTAGCTTCGCACGCGAAGTGTCCATAGCCTTTCATTGATAGCGTTAAAGCCGATGATGGTAGACTTCATTTTTTGGTTGAAGGCTCCCTCTGCACATGGTGTTTTTGATGAAAACTGTAGTATAAGTCATATTCTGTCTTTTGTAAAACACCATTCCCTGTACATCTGATCTTTTGTATTGCTGTTATATCAGTTTTATATTGAGACAAGGCATCGGCTAGCTGCTGAGCAGCTCAAGCTCTGTCGAGCGATCTTACGTTCCATGAGAAAATTTTCAAATCGTTTAGCCGTTTTCGTTTACGTGGTCTTCGTTGTGGTATCAATCCAGTTCTGAGGCTTGTTGATGGTGTCGGGATAACAACTTCGAAAAGCATTTTACGGGAGAGGTAATCGGGCTCTCGTCAACTATACTTGGAAGGGACTACCCTGAAAATGTTTGCCAACCTTTTTTGAAAAAAGGTTGTTGCCCGCAGCCACCACGAGGGGGCTAAGTTCAGGCTTCCATCAGCCGAGATAGTTGCGGCACGTGCATATATTCATATACTACATATTATTCCCCTATCCGACTAATGGCTTGGCTGTAAAGGCTCAACTATAATGATGGCTCAACTATAAAGAAGGCTATTTATCTTTAAATTGAAAGAATAGAAGAAAGAAAGACTGAATGGCAACAAGGAGGGCATATAGGACTACTTCGAACTCTAGGTGATGAGATGACGACTACATTTGTGGGAAGACTGGAAGTAATTCTTAAAACACACTTCACAAGGTGCCTAATTAGTAATTATAGTAAAGTTGAGGAAAAAGACAAACGCCCTGAACGGACACCTCACTCACCACTGATTAAACAAATCACGTACGTTCTTTAAGTCCTTAAATCACCACGAGGATATTGGATCATCCCGGCTCTGCTAAAAAGACCCACAGAGAAACTGGAAAGAAATGCGAAATAAAGTACTGGAATAAAGTAAAGTACAAGAGATAATGTAAAGTATTTAGGTATCGAGGTGTATTTGGTGCCGGGGGAAGCGAAGTTACGAGCACAAGAGGAGGATGTCAGCAAGGATAAGTCATCCCTTATTTGCGGCCTTTACTTGTTAATAACATTCTTGGAACCCTCAGTAGTAAAAACTCAACCGCTCTCTGATGCGGTGATTACGTTACGGTAGTAATAAGAGGCTCGCACTCGGATACTTTGAGACCCAGAAAGCAAAAGACCTTAATGAAACAGCACAATAGTGCGAAGTGCAGAAGAATTACTTCCCCCGAGAAATCAGCATAGTACCATTTAGCAGGGAAGAAGAATCGGGATAAGGCATCTAAGCATTAGAGTCGAAGAGGTGCATCTACAGGAAGAAGTAAAATATCTAAGGATCTAACTGGGTAGGAAAAACAAAACTACTAAAATTAATCTAAACAAAACTACGCTGAATGCCTCTAAAACTAGAGACACATATGCAGAATCAGGTAATTGCAATTTCCGGCAATTGAGAACTAAGATACACACAGCAAATGCAGTATCGAGCTACAGCTCATGCTAAATTACCACTAATGTCAGTTAGAATAATCTTTCTGAACAGGGAGAAATCAAATTTGAATAGATACTTAAACATCAAAATCAAATATATTTCAAGGATATTGAAAGTGTCTTGCTGCCAAACCATCAAACGTTTTTTCATTTAATATTTGATTGACATTACTGCCGTCCTTAGCATAAACACCGTATCTATTGTACATTTTAGTAACTTTGGAAATATTCAATGATTTGTGTTTTTCAAGTGCTGCAGGTATATGGAAAGGGCATTTTTCACTATTAATTTTAACATACTTCCACAAAAGATGGGGTTTTCATATTTTGTAGAATGATGTAATAGGGTATGTTGTTTTCAAATCCGGTGTTAACACAAAAATACAAAACAAAGGCTTGGACGCAATTGGGATCTTTTCCGAAGGGAGACATTCTGTGCACACAAACAAATGGTGGCACCTATCGTCCTATCTGGATAAGCAGTGTGGTGGAATGAAACCGCGCAAAACCTGTTGTTAAGAGGCTCGGCAAGTATAAAATGGTAGCCTGCTCGCCAGTTACAAGATCAATAAGCTCCACCCAACGGCAGGTATCGAGCCTTTTCTAGCCCTTGAACCGCTACAGTTCAACCGCTATACGCTACACCTTAATAAAATTCTCGCTCTTTTATAGGCACACAACCGTGCCTTGAGGTACAAAATAGGAGATGTAAAGAGCTGTCTTCGAACCGTGGAGGACATCAGCTCCGTAATGGGAATGCTGAGCTTCAGCATACAAATAAAGACTAATGCAGCCTTCGAGAAAAGATGTCAAGTTACGATACCATCAAGGGGCAAATGGGAGAATGGCCCATTCTCTTCACATAAAGAGGCACGGTTTAGATTATCAATCGCGATTAAATAAACTCAGCTATGCTGTTAGAGGCCCTAAATGAAATAGGGGCATAGAACAAGCCCTAAATGAAATAGAGGCAGAGAACAGTGTCCAGCTGATATGGGTTATGATATACAATGAAACAACAAAGCTGATGCCAACGCTAAAGAAGCTGCTAAATTGTCTTGCGTTTGTCCTGATGCGTATTGTAGTATTGCGAATCCTGATACAAACCGGGAAGTTAAAACACGGACTAGAAAGAGGATCAAAGGCTACTTGCTTAATTTGGAGGGTTTGAAATAGTCAAAAAACTACCTCAGCTTCGATTCAAAAAGAATCAAAGAAGCAGTGGTTCTTTGTAAAAGTGGCATAAGCATCTTCTGTGGAGGCTCGACAGGCCACCTTTCTTGCAAAAAAATCCTCCACAGGCTAGGCAAACTACGCAACGACTGCTGAGAAAGTGCAGAACACCTACTCATACAATATCCTTAATCCCGCAAAGGGACATATTTAAGTTTATAAGGAGTCTGGATATCCGATGAAACATAGCGCTGAGGAGGCAAGAGGCCGTCTGGAACCTCTCCATGGAATCAGAAAATGTACAACAATCATACCATGAACTTTTTTCCATCTTCATTGCAAAACAAAAAAGAATATTAAATTCCTTCAACCCAATCGATTTGACTATGTTTGAAAAAGTACTGGCGAACTTTTTGCTAAATTTTTTGACAGAAATAATAAAAATAATCGCATAGTAAATTATAGCCTGAAAAATGTTGCATCTTTTCACTCAACTAAAGCTTTTCTGCATCAAGATACACCCGACATAATTTTTTTTTGAGAAAAACAGGCTAATCATATTTACAATAACTTACTGCATTGAATGTGGATGGAAGTTGACAGACTTCTTTAGCCCACAAAACACCCAGCGCAAACTACCCTTGGTTCAGGCCTATTTGCGTACCTTCTGAGCCCTGGTTTTGATGTGGAATATGTATTGGTGTTTTTAAAAGATGAGAAATTTTACCACGGAGGGGCTTTTTCGATTCGGTTGAGAGCATAGACTATTAATGTAATATGGTTGATCCTATTTCACAACAATAGCAAAGTAAAGCTTTCGGATCTTAAATTCAATTTTGTCTTGGAAGACGTATTGTTTTTTTTGTAAGCCGGCCATTTATTATGCGCTGGTCTTAGCGACTAATTACCTGATATTGAGTGTTTATTTCGAGGATGTAATGTTTGATGAAGTACCTAAATGCAGATCGTATGATGAAAGTAATGGGCGCAACTACCTCTCACGATTCTTCTGATATAGCCATCAATTTGCCATTTTCAAAACCACAGCGCAACTTTAGGAATGCACTCACATTGCAATGTGGTTTTGTGATCATGAATGCTATGACTTCACTTTCTTTCATTCATAAGACCATACAACATATGGGTCGATGAAGATCTTTGTGTTTTTTTTTTTTTCAAATTTACCATCGCGATCTTAATGATAGTTGCTTGCTTAGTTCGATTACTAAGAGTCACTACATGGAAATAAATGGGGCGGGTTTCGCGGGTGTTGGCCATACTATCAAAATGGAAATATAATGTTGCTGGAAAGCCGAAAATTGAATTTCAACTAAGGCTAGTAATAAACTGATGCGCAGCTGCTTATATGAAATATCAGTTTCACTGCATGTTTGAATAATTTTGTTGTTCATGCTCTATCTGTGTATAATGAATGGCAGTATAAACAAAGCAAAACACAAAATACTCATTTAATATTAATATCCATGCAAATTTCCGAAGCAAAATCTAACATTTCAATATAGTTTTCATTTTTGTTTAGTACTGAAAAGTACAGTGCTGATCATAAGTTTTTATTCATCAATTAAGATGAGATGGTGTTTGATGCTAATACTATCAGCAGTATAAAATTTAATAATCGAATTCAACATTGTCTCGAAGAAGTAACTGTTGAAATTTTATTCACCCTATCCATACTACAATTGGAAATTAAAATATACTCCATTCAAATATGCATTCCATTATTCATAACACCATTCATTTTCAAATCGTTGACCTAAATATGCTAATTTGAACTTTTCGATTGTGTCATGCATGGAAGATACCTTAACAATTAAGTACATCTGCTAAAATTAAAATTATAGGCGTCTACAAACTTTTCACAGCCAATGTGAATTCCAAATATTGTTTACCTTTTAAATACATTCTGCTGATGTTTAAATTTGAAATCGATTTGATATTTTTCTTCAAGCCAAACAACTGGCAAGCAAACCAATTGTATAATACGTATGGAATGTTATTTTTAGACTCCAAACCGTACTATAATTTCCAATTTGTTTTCGTACTGCAGTAGTCTAGAATATGTTCAATAAATAATTGGATACTCATTTTTAGGAAATATAATATTTTCAAACATTTTCATTTGTTACTAGATACTAATTTCGATAGAATTGTAAAATTATGCTAAATAAATTTTAAGTTTATAAAACTTGCCAGATGTGAGTCAATACCTGTTTTAAATTAATTTCACAATCATTTAAAACGTATGCATCCAAATTTTATCTGCTGAACAATTAAATTTTTTCTTGCTATGAAAAATAAATTACTTCTTGATAAAAGATGTGAGCCAACTACCGTGTATGACGCAAACGTTATTTTCATTATTAATTTTTGGAACAAAGCAGCAAAACAATCATATTGAATCAAATAGAGTATCTAACCGAGAATAAATCATAATAAAAAATAAAAGAAGCGAATGCACAAGTGAGTGGTTGTTGATGATGTGCTTGCATGTGTATGCCAGAGAAATTTGAGACGAAATGGAAGAAAAAGAGAACGAAAAATAATTTTCATACGATCTCATGATTATATGATGAGTAATCTACAATATATTTGTATACACACGCATGCGTATATATGCATGAAATTATCGAACATATGCTTACTTTGTGAAAATTAAAGATTAAGAAACTTGCATAAAAGAAATAGTGTAGTTAAGTGGGGTTTTTGAAGTTTAATACGACATGATACAAGTTAATGATTGATGTAATCGTTTTTGCATGAAGATTTTTCCAACATATTTTGTTTCTTAAGGGGGGAGATACATGTAACTGCTAAAACAAAAACGATTTTTTTTTATTGCATCAAAGTGTTCGAAATACTCTTAAAATATACCAAAAAAAGTTTTGAAGCGATATTCGTGTTAGTTCTCGAGTTATAGCCAGTTATAGACAGCGCGGCGTTCCCCAGGTCGGTGGAGCTTTAGAACTTTAAACGCGCTTTTCTCAAAGTAGTACTTTTTCAATTTCCGTACAAGATATCTCAAAAAATATTGAACCTATTAGGCTAAAATTTATACCACATGTACAAAAGAGTATTATCTCATCGTTGAACCTACATTTTCTTGTAATTTCGGAAAAATAATTAGTTTACCAATGTTTAAAACGTGATTTTTTTAAAAAAAAACGATTTTTTTTTTAATCTAATATTAATGTAAAAATTTGGTTTTTTTTTCTAAATTTTATTGGTTCACCTAGGAATTATAGATCTCATTAGCATATTTTTTTTTCTCTGAACGTTGCAAGTTTCTCGGAAAAGGCGTTAAGTTGTACGAGGCTGTTTTTGATGTGTTTTTTTCATTTGCTCGCATCGCCTCCATTTTGTGTTGAAAAGTTATTAAAAAATATTTTCATTTACTATAAGATATGTACTTTGAGGATTTAATATTAAAAATTTTCTGAATAAACAATATATATATTTTAAGTCAATCTAAAATTAGCAATTTCTTTTCCATTTTACATGTATTTCCCCCCTTAATTCTTGCACGGACATTTTAAAATAAGTCGGTATGAAGGTAGGTAAGTTCCTACACGAGATTTGAAGCTACCCTCTGTGAACATATATGAACGATTTTGAATTTACTGTATTTTATAATTTTGAATTTATAGGATAATTTATATAAAATAAATTGAATAACAAACTATCAAAATATGAATGCACCATTCGAATTCATTGTTTTCGCAGAAGGTAAACACGTCAAAGAAAGCCAAAATTACTCAAATATTAAAATAAGTTGCAAAAAATATATTTAAGTCTTTTTTCTTGCCATTACTACTGCAGGAAAAAAAATAAAACCCTTCAACCCAAATATTCAAACAAGCGACCCCCATAGTTCTAGATTTCTTCCTACTGCAAACCAACCCATATTTGCTATTGTTCCAACTCTCATTTATTCGTAACAAGAAAAGAATGGAAGTCGATGCCTTCTGTCTCAGCAATACCTATACCTGTTTTATATATGTTTTGTTTTCTTCTTTCAATTTTCACTATTCGCTTCGTCGTCGTTGTTCCGTTCTCTTTCGTCTTCCCCTTCCTCTCTTCATTCATCAACTTTACCATATTCCGTTCTATTTCATTCTTTTCTCGACATTACCGTGGTTGTATCTTTTTTTGGTATAAATTAACCGCTGCTCTATAGAACGAATAACACATCTAACTTCGGAAAATATATTTATGTACATGAAATAGTATGCCCCAGACACAGATGTCTGTATGTTGTATGTGTACTCATTTTTTTCGTATAATCATCCATCGTATCAGCGGAGAAAAATGAATTTGAATAACGTTAATGAAAACGATGACATCCGCCCTCGTCGACTTGGGTGTTTATAACAAAGGATTGATGTCAGTTTTGAATGTTTTTCTTGAATCGCTGTATTTTTTCAATCAGTGATTTTGGGGTGATCGACAAAACTTAAAGTTAGATTAATACTGGTAAACGCCAGAATAAAATTGTAGCAAATAGGCTAAGATCAGCAAAAATACAATCAGTCACATGTATATCTGCACACACATAATTATTTTCTATTTTATTTAAATATGTATAAAATAAAAATGTTATATAACATTTTACATAATACAGGGGGTTGCCATAAGTCACGAAGGAGTTGAAATAGCTTATTATTTTTTCTTTTCTTCTTTTGTAAAATTCAAATAATGCTTAAATTAAACCACGATACCTACTACTGACAGCTTGAATATACAATTAAATTTCAGCAATTAGCACGAGAATACAATGGTTTCATTCGCAGATTGATAATGCCCGATGAGCCTCAGTTGTAACTCAACTAGAAGTAGTTTGTAACAAAAAAAAATCTGTACCAGGTACTAGTTGATATTAGCCTATTATATAATGTGGTTTCAAAATGAATTAGAATTAGTCAAGCCATGTTGTATACGCGTACCGGATTGATTTGGGATAAGTCGATCTGATCAGGAAATTTTTCCGGATCGGATTTACTTTGGCGTTAAATGACCCGGATCGAGGGATTGAGAAATGCGAAGTCCACTTGGGTTCTGTTCATATACGTGACTTTCCGATGCGACATACTTCACCATTGTAGAACAGGCTGAATTCTATTCGGTCAATGCAGTCGCACCGAAAACCTACTTTGAATCCGAATCTCATTTCAATTCTTTTCAAACCAAGTCAGTCCAAGTCGACCCGGTTGTATACTAAGCTACTGTTACTTCTTTGTCATTGATACTTCTACCACAGCTTAAGAAGTTAGTTCCTAACCAGTGTACCAACTCCTTCCGTTTTCCTAAAAAACTACTTTGACCTTGAAATTGCACCTCCATTTATGCCATGCATTGTCTGTCAAAGCAACTTGAGAGTATTAGGTTAATCACAATACAGCGTTTTCCGCTGCGGCCAACGCAGTGGGCTGCGGAAAGTGCTGTCAAAAAATTAGAATGCACTCTTTTGTATGGTAACGCGCACAATGGCTGCGGCGGAATTTGCGGCAGCGGCGAAATTTGCCAAATATTAGGTTAATCACAATACAGCGTTTTCCGCTGCGGCAAACGCATCATTCCACAGGGGGAGGCGTGAATGCCGCAGTTGAATTTGGTGAATCACAATGCAGCGACAATGTCGCTGTCAATGCAACCAAGGCACCAACCAAAATCATTTTTTTTTCTTTTGTATTGCTAAATCCTGTTGTACGAGGATTAGGTTGGCTTATCACAATACTCATCAGCCATCGCTTGTCTATTCCACCAGACCATTCAACCTAATTCAAACAGAGTTAATTCAACCTAGTGGTGATGCCACATATGGTAGGTATCACCGCTAGCGGTGCGGCAAAATTAGAAATTTGGCAAATTTCGCCGCTGCCGCAAATTCCGCCGCAGCCATTGTGCGCGTTACCACGCAAAAGAGTGCATTCTAATTTTTTGACAGCACTTCCCGCAGCCCACTGCGTTGGCCGCAGCGGAAAACGCTGTATTGTGATTAACCTATGTCTAATTTTGCCGCACCGCTAGCGGTGATACCTTCCATAGGTTGGCATCACCACTAGGTTGAATTAACTCTGTTTGAATTAGGTTGAATGGTCTGGTGGAATAGACAAGCGATGGCTGAGGAGTATTGTGATAAGCCAACCTAATCCTCGTACAACAGGATTTAGCAATACAAAAGAAAAAAAATTGATTTTGGTTGGTGCCTTGGTTGCATTGACAGCGACATTGTCGCTGCATTGTGATTCACCAAATTCAACTGCGGCATTCACGCCTTCCCCTGTGGAACTCTGCGTTCGCCGCAGCGGAAAACGCTGTATTGTGCTTAACCTATATGTTGGTAGTTTTTGCGAGAGTGAGCCGTATGTGAGCAACGAAAAATCTAGCCTGAGTTTGTAGTTGTCGAATCGTATCATGCATCTCTTTCTGTTTCATACGATTTCTTCCAACTTTCCGGGCCTATAATCAGCTGATCAACAATACAATTCTACCTGTGTCCACCTGTTTATTACCCTAGTCCGTTCTGTACTTGAATACTGCAGTCAAGTGTGGTGTCCTCGTTTCAAATACCTCGCTGACGCGGTTGAATCAGTTCAGCGCAGGTTTACACGTACTTTACTTTTTAAATATAGTCTGCCGTATTTACCTTATAGTGAGCGTCTATCTCTTCTCAACATTCCTCTCCTTGAGCAGCGCAGAGTTTACTTGGATGAGTGTTTCCTGTTCAAAATCTGTCGCGGCTACCTTTCTTCCTCATTAGCATTTTTGTTCATTGAGCGGGACTCCGTAAGGCCAATCAGGTCCTCTATTTTATTTGAAGTGCCGTATGCTCGTACTGACACTTTCTTCTACTCTCCCGTTTTGCGACTCTTACGCACTCACAATAGTCTTCAACTTGGTCCTCTTCCACAATCTATTGCCATTTTCAAAAATATGGTCCGTAGTAAAATGTTTGATCCTATTTAATTAATTTAATTTTCTTGTTTATAATGGATTCTTTCTTTTCTTTTTTGCTCTACTAAACTTTACTTTCTTATTTATTACTTAAATTTTTTGTATATTTTTATTTTTATATATAGTTACATATTTTTCTAATTAGTTTTATTTTCTATTTTTTTAATTTTCTCCTTTTTTCTACTTAATTTTACTTTATTTAATTTACCACTTTAATTATTTGTTTTTTTTTTACATACTTATATTTATATTTACTCATTTACTTACTATTTTTTATTAGGTCGATTATTGTAGAATTGGACATTCGTGTTTGTAATGGATTTTTTTTCTCTTTCTTTTTTACTTTACTTAATTTTTTAGTTTTATTTTTTATTACTTTATTTTATTTTAACTTTAATTATTTTATATACTGATATTTATATATTATCATTTAGTTCTTGTTATTTTATTTTGTTCGTGGTATCCAATCTGTAATTGCCTGTTGTATTGAATACGTACCAAATAAGTAAATAAATAAATAAATAAATAAATACAATCTCAGGCCGGTTCATTGGATTTTTTGACCGTATAGATATACGGAGTTCGCACGCATGATAGGAACTAACTTCTTACGCTGTGGAGATGAGTTGTGACAAGAATTTTCTATATCAAAAAAAGTCATACTCCCGTATGCTGTACAGATCGGGTACTACAAGTAAACAAGTAAACAGTGCTACCTAAATAATGGAACAGTCGTTTGGAAGGAAGGTAAGAAGGGACATGAGGAAGAGATAAAGCGACTCCATTCTGTTTATAAAAAAATATGGGGGGAGGGGATATGCAGGCATATTTTTAAGTTAATGAAATAAAAAAAAAAGATTTCAATCTTTTACCCCAAAACTCTGCGCCTCTCCTTTCCCGTCCCCACCTAAAAACGCTTCTACAGTGTTGATCAAGGTCAACTACACCACTTCCAACCCTTTTCACAAACCTTCGCTCGACGATTGCATTTTCTACATATTTTCCTGAATTTGAGGGAAATCATTTTCATTGCATCCAACAGCACTGTTCTGCACGGAGAGATTTTTCACGGAGCTGTCCCCAATTTACTGCATAAATAGACGTGTTTTTTGCTCTCCCTATCCATAACAGAACAAAACAGACAGGAGAACTCCTGTTCCAGTGAATTGTTGTCAGCTTTTTTTCCTGGTCCATACCACTTACAGATGTGAATAGTAGATTTTTTTTATAATTTGGAGAATTCTCCAATAGCTATTTCTTTCTTTTCAATGCTCAAGGGTTTCAATGGACAAATTTCGAAAAAATTGAAAAAAATGAGTCAAAGTTCATATTTAACTTCGATCCATTTTTTGACCGCAACGATCATCCTGCTTCGTTTAAATCACTGAAAATCAGACCACGTATCGAATCAAATTAATCTAATTACACATTTCTGGAAAAGTTGATCGTGCTAATAACGACATGACCATTAAAAGCATTAACTTTTGTAAAATCGCAGAATAAATTAAACTATTATTAGCAGAACACTTTGCATAATATTACCACTTAATAATCGGATATTAAAAGCATGATTTAAATCAAATATCTCGGACTGTACTCGTCAACATAGTGATCGTAACAGTGTTGGAATGCTACGTTAACAATTTTGGAAACCATGTTTATAGCAAAACAGTATGAGTAGCATGTGTTCAAATAAAATTTAATTCAAATTGAATACGTCAGAATAGCTGATACGTAATTTATTGAAAAGAAGAAGACGAAATCTTATTCCAAATCAATTCTATTCAGTCATGTTTTATCTCGTAGAAGTATGAGCTGCACCTACAAACCTAAAAGCTTTTTCTACAATCAAATCGAAATATTTTACACTACTTACACGGAATTGATTGTGAAGTCGTTTTTTCACCCATACAAATTGTTGGTGTCCATTTTCACTAATTTATACATTTGTACATTTAATTGCGTCTTAAACTCAACCTAACAGTAGCGAAACTTATTTGTATAAAAAAAGCCAACTAATCCCAACGTTTGTAGATATTCCTCCAAACATAATCAAATAACCTCAAGAATATTATCCGACTCGAAGCGACGAAAAACTGCAAAACATAAGTGGAAGTAATACTTCGCCGTCAATACGTAATCTGTACATGAGTCGAGTCACTGCGTGCATTCGCGGCAACTACACTCGGTCACACATCGAACGGAACAATTCAAGCCTGTCCGATCGACCACCGTCCCTTGCACAGACAGTCCAAGACTAGAGCGCATAACTGTAGCCTTGCAACTCCAAGTGTGACTCTTTCCATTCCTCATTACACATGTTGGCAGATGTATGAAATTGCGATATAGCGATATAGGTGGTTTGTACCCAGGCGCGGTTCGAACCAACCAAGGGAGTGAATGGCACAAAAACGGAACGAGGGGAGCAGGCGGCGGGCATTTTCGTTTTGTCAAAAGACGAATTCTGCCACCCCGGCCCGATTCTAGGACGAATTCACCGTGCTCATAAACGAACGCAAGGATGGTTGAAACCCAGGAGGAGGAAGCGATTAATTGATAGGCTAATTTATTATTTGATTTCGGATGCGTTCTTGTCTTCTTTAGTGTTCGTATCCGTCTTCAAACTTGATTTGATATTGCGGTAAATCGAAATTTATACTCTCGCCACACATTAAACTTACACTACCGACCCCAATCGGCCATTCCAAGAAAATATTTTTCGTGAATATATTACACGTCATGTACTTGCCTTTATCTCCATCTCGACGACCTTGCAGGAAAATTCCGTCTTGAAATTAAGCACAAATCAGTTTCACACTACTATTGTCTTTTGTTTTCGGCAACAATGTCCATCACGTCGCGAGCACTTTTGTCGCACCAAAAATTCACTCGCACAGCACAATCCAATTACTATTCAAAAATCAAATAATAACAAAACACGACGCGACCGATCCATTCCACCTTTTCGGCTTCTCTGTCCCGCTCGTTGGCACTGTTCGGCGTTTTATCTACAAAACTAGAGTAATTGCCAGATCATAATATTCAGTTAGTATCCGATTCCGACTTCCATTCCAATCGACATGTTCTACTCCACTCGAAATTTTCAACTTGAACTTCCACTTCGTCTATTTCCCGAATTATCTATCTCATATGCGCGATATCAATCTCGTTCTGTTCTACAATCCACTTTTCAATTATCTTCGATCCGCGCCGCCCGCATAGTTCGACCTCGTTTACATAATTTCCAGCGGTAGGCAATTCTTGTCGTTCGCCGCGGAAATCTTGAAAATATGTCATCAATTGCAACTCACCTAACTAGTAATAATTAGAAAGAAATCAAACTCTCCCTATCAAAATGAAAATGGGAATGGAAACGAACGGATACGGAGAAAACAACAACAAGCCGCCTAATGAGTATGACGAGACGGAGAGAAGGCCATGAGATGGCTTGGCTGACGAACAGCAAAGCAACAGAGCACTCGCTCTTCTTGCCATCCGCTATTACCCCGTTTCTCAGCATTTCTTGTTTTCTCGCCGTCGTAGCCGAGGAGCAGCATCATAACAAGTAGAAGGAATTGTCGCGTACTCGCCGCATGCACAAGTAACGAATCGAAATAAAAACAGAAACACCGCTAAGTCGACGGAAAGCGTATACGTCAACGCAGTGCTGAGTGCAAAGTGTACAGCCAGAGCGAAGATAGTGAAAACGTGGTAAAGCCCGTTTGCTCGCTGGTCCTACCTACGGCTGCCTACTTCGCTGTTTTGATCCGTTGTTTGCTGAATTGAATGTTGTGTTGTGATTATAGCAACTCAACGTTCATGCACGTTTCGCTTGTGCTCAATTTCGCTCTTCGTTATGCTGGGTTTTCTGTGCCAGAACTGCTAAGAGAATCAATTCACGGCAAAGTCTTTGGCGAAGTACAGCAACTGATCTCCTCTTTATTCCGTTCGTAGCAAAAATGGGAGTAAGAATTAGGAAATAGAAGAAAAGTTTGAGGCGAAATTAATTGATGATTAGAGCAAAGGGGCAATTGCTTTTGAAAGCAAAATCAGAGGGCAATTCTATGCAAGCGGGAGAAATCTGCTGAATCCCGATACCGATCTGACGATGATAAAAATGCAAAGGAAAAATGAAATGAGAGGGGAAGTACATTTTTTCTTGATTCCCCGTCCAAAATTTTAATAGCTTTGAATCAATCCTTCCGCGTATAAATAGTGAATGGTATGAAAAAATAGTATGAATAGTATGAATTCTTGCTCTCTTTCCGACATCTATATATGATTTGGCTGGAGTTTTTGGAATTTCCCAAGCGAGAGAAAGATGAAGAAATTTTGAGTGGAAATGTAAAAAGTACACCCCCCACCCCGTGCGGCACTGAATAGTTCTCTCAATTGACTTCTTCACAAACAAACCGATTTCATTTTCTAGTCAATTGTACAAAACATATTTTTCCCCAGGCGGAACAAATAAAAATAATTGATAATTCAAAAATAAGAAAATTTCAAACAAAATTGAACTCGTTTTAGACGTGAACTTAAAAGATGAATAAATTTTATGCGTGAGATAGGATGTTTCAATGTTTCAGAAATTATATGCAACTACCCCACCATATGTATATCTTTTTAAGGACCACACACTCACTCGCACTGCAAAAAATTACAACGCGCTGGGCGTTAATTTTCTCATTATAAGTTTTAGCAAGCATTTGTGACGGCCAGCCCTGCTTGTTAATTTAAAAATGTATAATAGCGAGAAAAACCTTTGGGTAACTTTGGAAGGAAACGTTATGAAATTCGAATAGGTATTACTGGTAATAGACACTAAACCAATTAGATTATCTTTGCATTGACCACCTAATACTAGATTTAAAAATATAGACAACAATTAAATTTTTTTCGAAAAAGCAATAAAACATTGATTTTGAAACGTTGTACTGCACACCCACCTGCTAAAGCCTCGAGCATTAGCTCTTAACAAACGGTGTCTTAGATAAGCTTTCATACGAAAAGTTCAGGTGAAAAAGCTCTTTAGAAGTTAAAAATAGGTTTGTTCCCGTATTACGATTAATTGCAATTAATTGCAATGAAGCCGTTTTTGTACTCCGTTTTACTGAATACTGAAAATTTCCCCTCTTTCAGTCAAATAAAAGCTACTGAAAAATACTGAAAACTGTCAAATGGTTTTTGGTTTTTTTTTATGAAGGAAGAATACTTTTGTGGCGATAATTTATCACCGCTTAGGATGACTTTATAATCACTATTGTTCTCCCAAAAACCGACAACTGACACTTTTGTTTGTCAATTTTCGTGAAATGCAATGAGAGCGTTTTCGTACTTTTCCTGAATTTCCCCCACCACATGATTCAGGAAAATTCAGTAAAATTCAGTGACTGAAAGTACGCGAACAGACCTAATATGTCTATTAATTGCAGCACGAGAGTAGGGGTATTGTAAGCCAAATGAAATTCGAAAAAATAATGGAAGGAAAGTGAAGGGAATTTTTTTTTTTGAAAATTGCACAAAAGAAAGAAAATTGCTCATTCTTTTGTTGTTTTTTAGCAAGCTAATTACATTGCAATTATTTTAGTTAATTTAAGTTGGAAGGAAAGCCCTTCCTTCCTTCCTGATTTTGAAATAAAGGCCTCTTGTCCCTCTGAAACGGCGAATAATGTGCGAAAATTACGAGAATGGAGAAATGGAAGAAAATTGCAAATTCATTGTCAAATTTAGTGAGTTTCCATAATTTGAAAAATATAACCAAAATTATTTAACTGAAACTATATAATTTTTTTCAAAGATTATTATCAGATTCGAGCTTAGTCGTTTGGTGAAAAAATACATACTTTTATTAATCTCAGTTTTTCCATATTAAAGAAAATAAATTGCAAATATCTCCAGGATTAAGAATTGGGGAAATTACTATTCATTTTTAGTTCAAAATGGCTAGCAGTTGCATATAGAACTAAGCAGAGTGAAACTAACTTACTAAATATGCTAGATTAAACAGGTGGCAAATTTTGTAAAATGCAATAGATGAAACTCAAATACAATGTTGCAGTAAACTGCATCAATTTACAACAGACTGCAATTACCAATAAACAAAAGCGAATTACAATAAAAAAAGCAATTGCAACAGATTGCAATTGCACTGAGTACAAGGTATTGTGAGCTAAAATCAGATTTGATGGCAAAAGACTTTCGATATGTCGGTTGTGGTAAAAATGGTTAAGTAATCTTTGGATTAAAACAATTCAAAAACATCTGGGGGCGCGTTTTTTTGCTCCCCTTTTCCATAACAGAACAATGCTTACCAGTGCAGACGCATTGGAAACAACAGCAACTCCTGTTATGCATAGGGGGAGCTGTTGTTGTTTCCAATGCGTTTGCAGTTGATAGCATTGTTCCGTTATAGATAGGGGGAGCCTAATATGTCACTGTTTTTGATGTTTTTGATGCTCTCTATCGATTAAGAGTGTGAAAAAAAATTTAAGAAAAAGATACATTTATTTTTAATATTCTACTAGGGGGCTTCGCCCCCTGCTCGCTTCGCTCACCAACCCCCAGACCATATACGATTTTAAATTGTACATTTTACTGGACGTACATATATACTAAAGCCCTGCGAAAATCAATAAAATTTCATAGTCGCAGTACATATATATACATATATATATATATATATATATATATATATATATATATATATATATATATATATATATATATATATATATATATATATATATATATATATATATATATATATATATATATATATATATATATACACGTCGGATTTCGTACGTTTATGTGTCTACTATAAGAGAAAAATAAAAATATAATCCGACCAAATTTCCAAAACTTTTTTTATTAATAGAGAGATATTCAAGTTGATATGAAAAATAAAAGCAAAATTTATTATATTAATTTAAAAAAATCAAATCATGGTTCAGAGCTCAGCATATGGGACCAGGAAATTTTCACATTATTGGTGGGGCCATGGACCAGTACAAGTAGCACAGCACAGGTCTTATTAATTTAAAGAGTTGCAGCTTCGTTTTTCTACGAATGCAGCTGGTCTGCAGTATAGTCAGAACGTTGTGGAAAGTTTTGCTAGCGAGTTGTATTCCCCGTTTTATTTCGTCAGTTTCCTTGCACTTTGTTGTCAATTTTACACATAAGTAAGTAAATTCGTCCACATATATATTTGCCTTTTGAAGGTTCTCTTTTGAGTCATGATTTTCGGTTTCGTCAAATTGATTTGACTTCTATTCCTTCCTGGTTAAGCTACAACAGGTGTTTTTTGGTAATTGTAGCGGAACACGATAAGATGCTGATGTCATCCCAGTAGGCTACTACTTAGCTGGATTTATATGAAAGCGTACTCCTTATGTCGGTAGTCAGCTTCCTTATTACGTACTCAAGAGCTAAGTTGAACAGCAGTGGGGCCAGCACATCCAGTGCTGCCATTTTAGCATTTAGAATGCTAGATCTAGCATTATTTTTCCAAAACAGCATTCGAAATTCGGAGTTAGCATCTAGCATTATTTTTAGCATTTAAATTTAGATTTCGGAATAATCTGGCACTCATCTATTTACAATCTCGCCCATCAAATTTTTCTCAATAATAGCTCTGTTCGTGTACTTTCAGTCGCGTTTCCTGAATCATGTGGTGGCGGAAATTCATGAAAAATACAAAAACGCGCTCATATCATTTTCTTGTACGATAGTGATTATAAAGTCTAAAATATAAAGATTATAAAGTCATCTATATTGCTTTAAATATGGTAACGTTGTATTAAATCGTGATGATGCAGGAGCCTCGGGCATCTTCAAGCTCAAGTTTACCAAAGTATGTGCATTCTAGTTGGATATTTTTTCCTGAATAATGTGAAACAATTGTTTTGTTAGGGCTTCAAATGCAAGCAATCGCGAAAAATCTTCGTTATCCGACACTAACACTTTTTCTTCACTTAAAAATAAATAATTGTTGCAGCTTTGGTTGTGATATTGCAAAAGATGTTTTGAAAAATATTGGTAGAAATGAGCTTTACACAAGAGAAGAAGATTTAGATATAACTGATATATCTGTAATCGATATACAATCATTTTGAGATGTAAATTTTAAACTTCTAATTTGTTTTTGTTATACATACGAGGGTTGATCAATAAGTAATGATAATGATTATAAACCAAGGTGATTAAAATTAAAAGATATATTTATTTTTCAACATAGTCTTCTAACAAGCTAATACATTTGGTCCATATTTTTTCTAAACCCAGGATACCCTTAGAAAAAAAATTCTTTATCTTGACTCTCCCAAAATACCTCAACAGCGGCCATCACTTCCCTATCATCTTCAAATTTCTTACTCTGAAGGTGTTTTTTGAGCCGAGGAAAGAGGTAGAAGCCACTGAGAGCTAGATCTGATGAAAAGAGTGGGTGTTCGAATCCTGTTTCTTTAATTGTATTCATCGCAACTGCAGCTTTGTGAGCCGGTGCGTTATTTTGAAGAAACAGAACTCCGGCTAGCAGTTTGCCGTGTCTTTTCTCTTTCATTACCTCTCGCAATCTTCTTATTTAGTCAACTTAGTAAGAGCCTGATATAGTGGCTTCCTTTTCCAAATATTCCACCATAATAATTTCTTCAGCGTCCCAAAAAACTGATGCCATAACCTTTCCTGCCGAACTTGACACTTTGAATTTCTTCGGCGTCGATAAAGAGGGTCGCTTCCAGGTCATCGATTGCATTTTGGTTTCTCGATCAAAATGGTGGATCCAGGTCTCGTCCATGGTCACGAAATGTTACACAAAAATTCTCCTGATCTGCCTGGAACTTTTAAAGATTCATCCCTGAAATGTTGACTCGTTTCTTCTTATGCTCGTCCGTTAACATTCTCGGTACCCAACGCGCAGAGACCTTCTTTATATGTAATTTGTGCACAAAAATTTTTTGAACACTACCATATGAGATCCCTGTGACCTGAGGGTCACTCATTACCAATACGACATCTTCGACTTTTTTTACGTTGTCTTCAGTGAGGGATGTGGATGGACGTCCTTCGCGGTGTTCATCTTCAGTGGATGCTCTTCCCAGCTTAAACTTCTTGGCCTAGCGTGCAACGGTGAAATATGGAGGAGCAGAGCCCCCTAATGTTTCCACCATGTCGCCGTGTATGCCTCTGGTAGACAGTTTTTTCAAACAGAGGTACTTAATGACAGCTTTAATTTCGTTTTTCCCCATTTTGATGTTCTCTCTTCGACTGTTCGTATTCAAATGAATGTAGCTCCTCTTGGAACTGTGTTGATTTGGAGCTAGTGAATAACTTACTCTTACTCCATTCCTGTCAGTGAGCGGTCTTGCGCTCAGCTTCCTTTCATAGCCTCAATAAGTGCATTTTTGTGCGTTCAGTTATTTGTTAAATATTTGCGAGACTCCTCAAGTGTGGACACTTCTCGTGTCGTCTGCTCGGAAATTTCAGGATATTCATGGTACTGTTAGCGTGTCGGCCTATTTTGTCAAAGAGTTTAAGGGCTTTGTCTCGTAAGTACAGTTCGATTGTCTCTATTCGTAGGTCCTTATGTATGTCTTTATTTCTAAAGCCGGAATTACATGCTCGCCGAGTAATGCCAAATGAAGACAAGGTGAGTGTGTAAACGGTCTCCTTGTCTAGTCTCGGCTGTGTTTTTCATGGCAAGCACGCGTGTGTAAATGGTTTGCTCGTCGGCTCTTGTTTGTTTTACGAAGGGATAATGATCCTTTTACTGCTGTGCCTGAGTGTTTATGACCGTCTCGTCCGAGTTCGAAGCCGCTGGAAGCGAAGTCGGTTTTATGCATCAAGTCAAAGGGGTTCGAGAGGGTAGCATGTGCTCATTTAAATTTTCGAATTTTTCGCCGGGACTTCAAACATGTGTTTGCGTGTCCCAGATTGAAATAACTCAACGCACACCAGGCAGTTGCAATAGCCACAGCCCGTACCTCAGTCATCGTTCACTGAACTGAACAAAACAGCTCACAACTGTCGAAAGATGCAAAGTGCAATATCCTAAGTAAACAATTCACCCTATGAAAGGTGCATGGTGTATGGTCCGTGTTGTACGGTGCAATATCCTAAGTAAACAATACACCCTATGTCTTGTTGAGTCTCGTCCAATGTCTTGTTGAGTCTTGTTTACTCTTGTACCCGAGACGCTCGTTCCAATGTATAAATCGGGCATAACATACCATGGTATCCTGAAAATTCGCCGCAGTGCGATGTTTTGACATGTCTGAAGTTTACGTTGAGTGGTTTTTGTGGTTTGTGCAAACGCTAGGCTCCCATATAAAATAGTCGGTTTATTATTTGTTTGTATAAAAGTTTTCTGTTTTTTATGTGTAGTCTTTTGGTATTTATAAGTGGGAGCAGGGATTGCAGGTCGAATGTTAGTCCTAGGTATTTTGCGCTCCGTTGCCATTATATCTGTTGATCGTTCACGGTCAGTTTGTGTGGTGTCTGTCGCCTTTTCCTCGTGATGAAAATCGCTTGGGTTGTGTCCGAGTTGATTTTGATTTTCCATCTTTGGAAATATTCCATTAGCGTGTTTATGGAGGACTTTTTAATGCTACTTACCCTTACCAGCTAATATATTGTATGTTTACCATTTCAGCTAAGAAGTTATGAAATTATTTTGTAATAATAGCATAAACTTTTCATATACTATCTTATCTATGAGAAAAAACTTCTACCTACAGTTGCTTTAGTTTCACGTACACACAAGTCTAAAGTAAATTTATTCCATTTTCTGTGATTATTTCGACTGTCAAACGGAGTGTTCATGGTAAATAAAACATAATTCATTCATTTTACTGCTTATGCAGCTGGTTTTATCGACCTTTACAGTGGATAAAGATTGTTATTTGGTTGTTTTGTACAGATTTAGCTTCTCATATTAGAAATAAACATGCATCGTACTCTTAGTTGCAATCATATGGCTATAATGATTATATTATAAGGCTTATTATAGTTTGTTTCTTGGAACTAATTGAAAGAGAAGTTATTAATAAATTTAGTCCATTAACAATCAGATGGGACAGCCACATTCCAATCGAATCTAAACGATAATATGTGAAACTATTTACGTCGATTCGCACCAAACAAAATTGATTGGCATTTAAATGAAATCGATTTTTTCCACTTCTACTCCAAGTAGTCTCCCACTTAATATAAGTATGAAATTTTGAATCTTGCATGAAATTACAGATTCGAAAAACAATAACTCGACGCATTCCTAGACTTTCATTGCCTATTTTAAATAATATTCCAGTTTTCGGTACAGCTGTGTCCACATATTTATAGAAATATGCATATAGAGATAGATCAGTAAGAGCAAATAGTGGACTGAGCATGCGTTTCCAGAAAAATGGGAGTATAGCGGAAAAAAGTGATCGGACTACAGATCTGTCTCGGAATTTTGTGATTGTAATGCTTTAGCTAGTCATTCAGTTTCGATTTTTTCGAGTTTCGAGTGCTTCAGTAAGATCGCCTTCAGCTCTATTATTTGAAGGACGTAATATATCAGTAACTGGTCCGATCATCTTGACTCTGCCAATAGATACTAAAAGTTCTTAATTAGTAAGCCTGATCTGATCGACACGTTCTATCTTTTCAGGCCCCAATCGCAAATTCGTCACCAATTCGGAAGACTATATTCAGATCGCATTGACAAAAGCCTCGAGTTCAAGATTTTATTTTCGTCGCGAAACTGACGCCAAACATTTCCTTATCAGCCTGAAAACTGCAATTTGCATGGCAATCACATACTTTTCGTTTTGGAATCATAAAAAAACTGTCGTACACTTCCTAACATAGCATCGTTCAGCTAACAATCAAGCCAATATACGCAAGACAGACCCGATCGTAAGAACAAATTCTAATCGAGATAGTCAGTGAGCTGTAGATACTTGCGCAAACCACATCTAGATTCGTTGAACTGGAAAAGCTGGAGTCATTTACGTTAAAAGACTAGTCCATATGCAATAGATACAAGATCGAGACAAGACTTGTACTAAGTGGCGGCTAAATTGGGAGTTTTGGTGAAGCTTCCGATCGGCGCTAGTGTAGCTTTGAACCTAGAATTTTAAAGTTTTCATAGTGAAATTGTGTTTTGGAGAGTTGTGAATAATCGTAATAACCGGTTCGTAAAAATGTCAAATGCAGTTGACAGTAATGAAGAATACAATGTTGATGGCATGGGCCAAACTACGAAGAACTCGAACCCGGGTAGGTTGTTTGCCGCTACAATGGATGTGGTGTTCAGTGTGCTGGTTGCAGTGTTATGTGGGTTTTTTGTTTATTGGAGCTTTAGTGCAGATGGTGTAGTTCTATTTGCTTGGCATCCGGCGCTGTTAACGACAGGGGTAAGTATCTAATTTTAAATATATATGCTAGTTTTAAGTCAAAACAAGATAATTGAAGTAGTAGATACCTGATACCGTCCTACAAACCTGAACATACTTGTCTAGATATAGATAAAACGACTCTTTAGTTATCAAATCTACTATTTAGCCAACAGATCACAGCTAACCCATTGCTGAGGAATCAAAAGTCTTTCAATTTTAATGTTTTGCATAAACACTTTTTGTGTGTATAGAAATAGGTCTTGCATGCACCAATTTTTATTATATTTTCAGAAAGAAATTCTCAACTGTAACTGAATTTAAGTCTTACACTTAAATATAATTCAAAGTTGAAATTTGTCTTGTCTTCATACATAAATGTACCTCATGTTAATCAAGCGAATCACAAGGTTCGTTGTCTAGCACAGATTATATTTTGAATGAGTTAAAATAAGGCTTCTCATCTGATCTATAGTAGAAACTTCTTATCAATTTTCAGTTGATCCACTTATCAATTCATGCGGACGCTATCATATTCACAATGCTAACATGATATTGAGCTTTGAAATGAAAATTTGTAGTTATGTTTCTTGTTTAGTAATAAAATGTTAGATACTTTACAAAGATACTTAACGGCGATCATGTGCTCCGATTGTTTTATAAATTTAAACCAATTTTGGATTTTACATTAAAGAGGTAGTCAATGTTTAATTTAATTCTACGAAAACATTCCAGTCAAAATTCGTGCGCATAAAAAATTAAGTAGTTTGTAGATAATGCTTTAGAGAAACGTATTCATAATCTTTTTATCATAGAGATGTTGTCAGTAACTTCTTAAGATCTATGAATATTTACTATGCTCGAATACGCTTTTCCCGCCTGTAAATAAGCTTTAACAGTTACTTCATATTCTTGTGTAGTTGACAAGATATTGAAAATATTCATAGATTATTTAAAAATGAACTGAAAAATATTAGTAGAATCTTATCTGTGATAAGGTCAATACGTTAATAGAATCCATTCTGAATGAACTACAACATAGCTTCAGAAAGGGTACGTCAAATACTAATCACTTCGCGACTTTGATGTCACATGTTCTTTGTGGCATCCAAAGTGGCATCAAATTGATACCACCTACACAGACTTCAGTTGAACCTTTTTGACCGTGTTGATCATGACGTTCTATGGTATAAGTTACAGATGCTTGTTATATGGGAGTTCCCTGCTAAATTAGTTAAGCACTTATCTGACAGATCAGACCTTATAGTTTCATTTTGTTCACAAATAGAACTCAGCATGTTGAATTCAATTTTTGCTGGCCATTTTATAAAAAAAAAGTTTTTTTCCGGTGTACCGCAAGACTGCCACTTGGGACCACTTGTATTCAATTTTTAATTTTTCTGAAATTTCATCTAACATTTCACACATTTTCTTAGCAGACGATTTGAAAACATACCACACAATTGAAAATAGGTTAAACGTACAATAAATTCAATGTTAACGTCAGCATATTTCAAGTTATAAACTTTTCCCGTAAAAACGCCAATTTAAATTTTGACTAACGTTTAAGCAATTGGTTGCTAAATACTGTTTTTGTTTTGCTCCCCGAACCGCTACCACAGCTTGTGTGTTGATAAGGTAACGCTCCTAGTGCTTTGTGCACAATATCTTTTCAACATAATGCTGAGATTGTGCGCCAGTTGTTCTTGTTACGCTGCATCGTTTCTACGATCAACTCTGACACGACCAAGCCAATTGTGGGCTCGAGGTCGCTCCTCAAATTTGCGAACTGACTGCATGTATAGAATGCATGGTGAGCATCCTAGAACTCATCCCCAGGGCACTAACAGTACGATGTACCGACCATGCCCATTCTGTTAAGGTACATTCTGAAATAACCGTTCTCCATTAGGAATTAGCAGTTTACCTCTCCGTGACCACGCCTGATCAATGGATCCACAAGACCTAGTCTCGCCGTCCATCGACCTTTGTTTTCTTGCGCTTTGACGTTTTTACCAAAGATGGATAATTTGCGGTCATGGGTGAGCTAGATTTCTTATTTCATCCGCTTCAGTTCGTGTAAAGTATTGTTTTGTCTCCTTTTTTTGCTGGAGCGAGTTTGGCTGCACCCTGTCTATTCGTATCACGCTGTGTCATGCGCCTACATGCTGGGACGATGCTTTGCAGTTCGATAATCTTATCGTTGCTCCAGTAAGTCTGTTTTGCTCGGCGGAAGGGTTTACGCTGGGGCATCGGCATATAGCATGCTGTACGGATTCGTCCCATTGTATATCCCACAGCAATTTCAACTGATCAATGGGTCACTGAGATTCTAGCTTCTGAAAATCTCCCTTCCGAACTTTCATTTAACTATGCGACCACCTCACTTCTGTTGAGATTGGTTGCATCCCAGTCAACCCGTCGAGAGGTAAATTGGTGTCACCATTACCTGCTTTTGGCAATGTAAAATGCGAACTTGTGTAACGAACTTGTGTTCATCCACCATCCACCGTTGCGGAGAGACCTTAGAACTTCCGCATACGTTTTACCTGGAGAGGGCTTAACAGCTACGGCGTCCAGTTTCTCACCATGCCACCTCCGTTCTTTCCGCTTTGTAGTCCGGCTCTGTTACGGCACATTTATTTTCTTTCCAGTCTATTTTTTTTTAGTGGGTGTTTCTTAGAGCTTCCTATTTTTTTACTTTCTTCAAAACAGTAATCTACGTCCCAAGGTCAGAAACAAGAGTTTCTTTTCTGGCCCCGGTATCCTGCATCTCCGCGGACCTTTTATTAACCCAAGGCTTAGTAATACCAGGTCCTTGTGAAGGTGTCTCCGCCAGAGCGACCTGTTTCTAGAGCTATGCCTCTCACTTTTCCCGGTATGTGGAGATTACTCGAATGCTTCATCCAGTTCGAAGATGCCGTATTTTACGTGCTCATAAGCAGCATATATATGTGTTTTTGCACGCAGGTGCTGTGAAACATCTTACGGAGGATATGCTTTGGCCATCTGCTCGCGTTGTATGCTGTCTATCTTGGGGGAGGCTTGCGTTTGCGGATTTTGCTGTAAGGTCACCTTATCCCGTACAATGACCTCTGCGTGCTTGGTTTTTTAGTGCTTCTAAAGACTTTCTGAGGGCTTGAGTCCCTTCTCCGCTGTTTTTTTTTCCGCGGACAGAAGGCATATTTGTATTGTGCCTGATCCCTTGATATTTGCCCCTTATGGAGAAGTCCCTCGGATCTTCGGTCTCCTCAGGAAAGCAAACGTATCTATAGATGCGCCTGATGCATCTTGTGTCCTTGTCACTAGTTCCTTATTGTTGTGACCATCTGTCTCTGATTCCGTACTCAATGTCTGGGAAAAAATGTTAAGCGCCATATTCAAATAGATCCCCACTCAGAGCCGCTATCTCCGTTCGGATGTGGAGTCAACTTGTCGATCTCATATATATCTATGCTAAGCAGGCAGGCCGTGCGGGCTGGCATCAACCTTTATGGGGTCTGGTGCTCAGAGCCAGATCAAAGCTAATCGGCAGCAAAGTCAACGGAACCTACACCACTAACCCAATGGTGCGACCTTCGAACGTGCTCTGAGGTTAACGAACGTGTTCGAACGTGCTCTGTTAAGGTTTTGGTGGGATGGAAGCGGTATAACATTAGTCTGAAACCGTTTGCGCTTGAATGTCACTCCGGTGGCACCGCGCACAAAGACGACTAGGTCCAGAATGTCATATTCGCCAGCCCAATGCAACAGTAAGGCCAATCAAACAGTACAAAAATTTCAATCAGTGATAGCAATTGTGCGAACCATTGAACATGAACCATTGAACATACCAAGAGTCTTTAGATCATTTAGCGTTATCCAGGGTACACCACGCTAAATAATGTAAATAGTGTCGGATAAAAAGCTGCATTTAAATGTACAATACGACAAAGTCTAATATTCAGCTGGGATTCATTGAAATTTGCAAACGGAATAGCAGATTGATTGTACACAACTATGGGTAATCCGTTACCTGAATACGAATGCATTGTCTGGAACCTTACATTTAGGCTCGAATCGGTCCAAAAGCAGCATACTATAAATCTAAAAAGTTTATCTTCGCTTTCTGCTTTGCTTTCGACGGTATTAGGGTATCAATGTAAATTGTAATGTCCAGTAGGATAACTTTAAAGGAATCATAGTCCGGGGAAATCTAACATGGTGCTTCGCAAAAATTAGGGGAAAGCTGAATTTTTATTTACCAACTATTTACGGATGCAAGTTTACGACATCTGACTAAGACGATCACGTCACAGACTACGCTTGCCAATTCTCCCAAAAATTAATAATTTAAGATTATTATTTTCGCTTTGTACTATATTTTTGCTATGAGATATGCTCACCTGTAGTGCAATCATATAACTTATTGAATGAACACTTCATCCAGACCTTTTTTATAATTTGTAAAAATAAGTTTTCTTCTCTCTGTCTCATTTATAATAATATGCTCTTCTTATTTACAGTTCATTCTCTTCATGACAGAAGCCATAAATATCTATAACAATGCCTTACTATTGTCCACTGGATCGAAATCACATTCGAATCGGGTATTAGCTCATTGGGCCCTGCATACTTGTGGTATGATATGCATAGTGCTAGGATTCGGTGCGATCGTTTGGAACAAAATTCGTCTTGATAAAAGTCATTTTCAATCACCTCATGCAATCGTCGGACTAACAACTATTATATTAATGTTTTTGGCAGCTTGCGGTGGAATAGCGACTAAATACAGTTTTCAACTCCGACGAAAAATACGTCCGGTTCTTCTTAAAGTGGGTCATAGTTTTTTCGGACTTTGCGTATATTGGCTGGGCGGAACTGCTTTGATTCTCGGTGTATGTACGAAATGGTTTGAAAAGAACCGGACCACAACGGATGCGTATTTCGCTATATCTGCAATTGTAGTAATTTGGATCTATACATCGATTCGACCTCTTGGACAGATATTCAGAAGACTGCGACAAATGTGTACTTCGATATAAGTGTATTTTAAGAAATTAAATTTAATTTAATAGAAAAAGATGTGATTATGAAAATGGAAAAAATGATATTATTTTAATTCTACCAAATAAACTGGAATAACGTTTTTCAGATGAATTTGTTTTGCTATTTTGCTTGTTTTCAACACTATCTCTCCAGCTCTTTATATTGTAATGCAACCGAAGCTTTAAGTATAATTTGAATAAGGTGGTATTGGAGTATAAACATGCTCGTTGATATCATCCGAAATACCCGTTTACTTGATTAATCTCTTCGGGAAATCCCATTAGCCCGTCATGCTTTCAATTAGAAGATCAAATTTATATTTTCGTTGTTATCAATATGACTTGGTGACGTAAAGCGTCGATTGAACTGGGAAAACATTTATAATCTGAAGTGAAATTTTTACCTCAAACTATTTTTACTATTTTGGTTTGAATTGTGGAAACGCTAAGGTAAAGAAAGAAAAATGAGCAATTCAATCGTTTTGTGTTCTATAGTGCTCTTTTTTGAGTCGGTGCTTTTTGCACTATTTTTCATTCTCTCTAAAGTATCCATACTTCAAATGCTTGTGAAAACCATAAGATAAAATCAAGCCTTTTCACAATGTCTCTATGTTTTTACTGCCGTTACTTCATTGGACGGTAGCTGATTTTTACTCCAATTGCATAATTATTTCCATTAAAGTGGCACTATCAATAAATTGACTGTTAAAGCATGTCAACCTATTAAAAATTTATTTATTTTACCACTGAAACAACTTACTAAAGTTTTGCTATGCTAATTTTCAATCAAGAAACAAATGACAAGGAATGAACTTATTAATATACACTGATTACAGCTCACGCGAGTGTACATATTTTTTTGGATAATTATGGTAGCATTCAATGTTCCTTCATTTCATTTTCATAACTGCAAATTCTTGAGAGAGATTTGAAAAAAAGTAGTCAAGAATATATAGAAAATGATGGATAGTTAATTAAATTAATCTGATTCATTTTTTCTAGGTTTCAAAAACCAAATATTTTAATTTAAGTGCCGTTTTTATCCTTTTAGAAACTTGATATTTTAAAATTGACAAACATCGATTTTTGAAAGTTAAGGCCGATAGACACTGAAGAAGAGAGCAAATTACTGTCTTTATATGTCTGTCTGCAGGGCATTTCGGATGAATCGAAGTTCAGAGGGTATATTATGGTTTGATGACTCACCAACGATCGTGACTTCGTGTTGTGGACAAATCCGAAATCGTAATTTAGTTCCCCTTTTAAACTACTGACAGCTTTGCTTGAATAAACTAAATAGATTGTAGATTTCCAAAAATATTGCAATCAAGTGTGAAAATAACGAATTACATTTAAATCCATGTAACAAAGTTTCAACATTTCTTTCTGATATTAGCTGGCAATTGATTTTGCTTTGTCTAAATATAATAGAGTGAGAGCCAGGGTCTGCCAAACATACGTCAAAATATAAAGACTAAGTTTTTTTTTTGTGTATTTTCCCTACAGTAGGTAAGAAGTTTTGTTCGATGAAAACCTTGACTGACGATGCCGTAAGTAAGTAAGATGCAAAATTGCTGGGGTCATTTACATCATAGTATTGTGGGAACACATAACACAACCCACAATCACATATCCACACAACACTACAATGCATCAAAATTCATTTATATAGTAGACTAAGAAAAGTGTAAATAAAAATATTAAAAAATAAAAATAAATAATATATTTTGTAAAAATCTGTCAAGACATGTTTTTCTTGATAACACTAAAATTAAATTTTCATTGGAAGTATTTTCTTCCAAATTAGAATTTACTTCTAAAGTACAATGGCTGTAATTTATAAACAAATATTCTTTTGTACTATATTCTAGTAATATTCATTTCTGCGCATTAATGCGCAGAAATGACCATTTCTTTCTTTCACTCGACCTTGCACTTTACTTGGAGCTTATTATACTAACCAATTTTTAAATAAGAAGAAACATTAAGATTTATGACACAGAGTTTCTGCCAGCTATTTGATGGTCAGGTTGGACTTACGCAGGACCGAAAAAAAAACTCCAAACCAAAATTTCCGCCAACAACTCGCAGAGAAACTCAACCACAAACGAGCTGTTAGATTAGATGACTCGCGTTCGGAATTTACATTCAGAAGTTGGCGGATTTTCGTGCAAATAGTGGATCATAGCACAAAAATACTATATTTTATGGATTCCGATATCAGATTTTGAATCATGAAAGGCCTCCAGAAGAGAACCTGCCAATGGCGGAATGGGCAACATCAACAAGGCAAAAAAATAATTGATTACCTCTGGAGTAGGGTGCTTTAAAAACGGCCGTGAAGGTCCCTAGCTCCCTAGTCCGTACTAGCGAAGCACTCTCTAGTCCACACTCGACGGATGCTGCCTTACCGCTTTGTTAGCTCTATGTGGCTGGTGTGGATCACTAGAAAAATGGGTTGAACTGAGTGAGAGGGGTATCTAAAAAAAAAATTAGTTGGTTGAAAACAAAAGAAGACGCTACGTGTTTTCTTCCGTCATGAACACACAAAAGCCGCAATATGAACAAATGCAGAGGAAAGGACTTCTGTCCGTGAAGGATCGCAGAGCTCCCAGGCATAGCATAAATACTAATAAATAGCACGGAAAGTACGTGTTTGAACGATATTTGCCTGATGGAAGAGATTGGCAGAGAGTGAAGGATTTACCATCAGCTGGCACATAAGAAGAACCAAAACCAAAATAAGTTCACTTTATCATATGCAAAAGTGAGAAAAGCATACTCTCAAACGACAGATGAAAACGTATATATCCGTGTTAGCTGATAGTGATAGCTGATAGAGTGTATCGGCGTGCGTATAATCCAGGGGCGGCTCGTCGATGTACGCAAAGGAAGCAGTGCTTTCCTAACTAAACCACAAAATTGATTAAATAATCAATGTGTAACAATCAAAAGATTTACAATCAATATTTAACAATCAAAGTAATTACATTTATTTTCTTACAAAAGACAAAACTGCATCGCTACTATGGATCAAATGGTTTTATTTTATAATAGTCCAACTACAAAGCTTCCAGGCACTGCATACCATTCAATTCAAAACATACAGTTCATTGAGATATACTATACAGAACACAAAAGTGATCTTGCTTCAATGCTCAAACTCATGGTTTTCGCATAGATCTAGTTAGCCGCTTTACCTAAATGATGCCCACACAAATTATACAATCAATGCTCCAACAGCATTGTGGACGCTGGCTCAGTTCACAGCGTCTTGGTGGATAGAGAAATTCAAAAAACCCTTGCCCCATCCAACCGCTGAACAACCCGAAAATCTTTGTTAATGAATGAGCTTAATATGCTGCAAAGATATCCGCGTCTCTGTTATGTTACTGTTTCCCCTCATGATTTATCTATAGATTCTCTTCTGCTCCTCTTTTTATGAGCCGTTCCCCTTAGGAATTGAAGCATTTTCTGCTTTGTTCACATGTACATATGTACGGTGCAAGCTATTGTGATATTCATGTGGAGAATAGAATAGAAGGAGCTACATTTTTTCGTGTGCAAATTTTCCCAGATCGGTTTTTCGTGTCTGCTTTCAGTTTGTTTTCCCAAAAGACGTAGTTTTTTTGGTTCTGGTGCTTTGGTGAAATGACCACTTGATTGCTTTCGCCTATGTTATTTCTATGTTGAATTTTTGAAGCGCTTTCTTTAGCATTTATAATTTACATTAGGTGCGTTTTTTTATGTTTTCTTTGCAAATAAACGCACCTGTTATAATTTCTTTGACTTGATTTTTTTGTATTGTTAAAAATAGATTAAAGAATAGTTTTTAAAGTAAATTATAACATAAAACTATTGAATATATTCTGTTCCCGTAAACGTATTGAATAGATTCTGTTTCGAAAAGTTGATATTTACGGGTTTTATATGGATTTTAAAGTGGAAAACCAAAATTGCTGTGATTGTGTCATAGAGGATTTACTGCGCCAGTCTTTTTCATTGAAGATTTTATTGAGTCTTGGCAATCAAGACCACTAATTTCGCTCAGTCAACTGTTTTTTTATTACTTTTATTGCAAATTATATGAGGAATTCATTTTTGCTGTGGGAATGGCTATCAAATTTAATTTGCTAAAAGATGCATCATATCCTCAACTTTGAGCTATTAAAAAACTTTCACCATTTATTTAGCCTGTAATATGTTTTCAACATGACTTTTTTTATAATTTAAAAGAAAACTAAAGAAATTCGTATTTTTTTTGCTTTCAAATACTAAACATAATTAGAACTTTTGTGAAATTTCTGATCTTAGTGAGTAGGAATATGACTGAAATAAGCTGTTGACAGCAACCACTAGCTTTTAATGCAAATATGGTCGTCAGCATTGAAATACCTAATTGATTTTTTGCACGATATTTAAAAAAAATCGCATGTATAGTTTACTACGCGCTTCATAAGTATGCTTATCTATATTATATGCTTATATATTTTGCTTGTGTTTCCCTAAGTCTCAAAACCACGAGCCACCACGGATATAATCACATCAAGAAACTGTAAGTGCAGTGATCATTCAATGGCAACAAACAAAATTCTCTGTAGTGGTTTGCATAAAAGTGTCGGAGATATTCCTTTTACTCGCCAAATGGTATCGAAAGTAGTATTCCGCGTTAACTATCTTATCACTTACCATTTTTATACTCAGAATAGGTTTTCAGAAAATCAATATTACATAAATTGCCATTCGTTAAAATTTGGCAAAGCACATGTATATTGCCTAGTGTGAATGAAAAACGTATCTGATCGTATAAAAGGAGCGTGTCTTACCGTGGCGGGGTATTTTCTGTCTTTTTTTAGCTTGCACTTGGATATAGCTATCTACTTTTCGCAAGCAGTGGGGAAATATCGCAAATTGTATCGCAATTCATATACTTTCCGAGCTATATATAGTTCTTAAGCTATGTCCCAGGCATGAACTGGCAAGCCAGACTCATTCGAGATGAGTCAAAGCACTTTTGCTAATAGGAGCTCAAAAACTAAAATACAGGAGAAATGCCTTAAGTTCAGAGACCCACCTAAATGGATGCAGACGTCCTCCGGCTCCAGGTGTTGCAGGGAAAGGGAGCCTTAAAATGAAATCACATTGGCAGGAAGTTAATATAAACAGTCCAGCCAGGCGGCCTGGCTCGCGGAATTGTAAATAACACTAGAAAATTCCGGGGCACGTCTGCAAAGCTAGCTCGATAGCGTTGTTTACGGATTTAAAATTTCTCATACAAAATGTATGAGAAAATGAATTTTCTTCTCAAATTTAAAACAGGTTTTAAATTTGCTTTTTTTTCACGTTTTAATAAAGTAATATGAAATTCCTTCCACAATTGCACCGAACTTTAGTTTTGTTGAGCCATCATTGTAATGTAAGTGTACCGAAAAAATGTTGCAAACACAAAACTGAGGCAGTAAATACCGATTCGCTCTAACGGTTCCGTTATTAGATATCACTTAACCCGGAAAATTGGCAGAACGGGAACCGAATGTATTCCCAGATTTAAACTTTGTTTCTACTAAAAGGTGATCTTGCGATTTTCCACTCGACGGTACACACACTTTTCCAATAAACTAGCGGAATCATTTAAAATGGGCATTCAACTGTTGCGCCCCACACCGACATCTATCACTATAAACGAAACCGAAGATGCACTTTTACCAAGATTTGTAGATTTGACCGATGAGTCTGATAATCATGGGTCAAGTAAGGGAAAATGGAACTACTGAAAACCGAAATCAAATGCTAAATATATGCTATGTATTCACGTGTCGGTGGCGATCGCTTGGCTTGACCGCTCCAATTCCAATTTCTCGTCGACACAACTAGCCAAAACAACCACTAGCGACAATGACATCTTCCAACCACCTGATCCGAACAGAACAGCCAATCAGGAGGAGGTACCCATGCCAGATCTCCCAGTACAGTTTCTTCCAAAAGCTCACAGTTCAATAATTTTTGCTGGTAAATCATTTGAATTTGAACATGGAAAATTTTCATTAGCAGAAACATGTTCTGCCATTTTTAGCGTGCTACATTCCTTCGAAATATCGATATCTGTCAAATTGAAGCTTATCTATCTTTTTAAGGTAGAACTGTTGTTCATATTAAAAAATTTGATAAAAATAGGTTTGATTCAAGGCTTTTTACTATGATATTAAATGCTAAAACATAGGTTTATTCAAGTAATGTTTGGAAAAATCTAGGCTTAACACATATTCAAGCACTATTATTTACAGTACAAAACTAAAAAAATAGTTCAAACAAATTAATCTTTGGTAGTCTAAGCAATTAATACAGCCATCTCAAAATAAAATCAAAAATCAAAATAATACCAAATTAAGAAAATCGATGCTAATTTTGAAATCTTTATTGAAAGACTAAATTCATTTCATAAAATTGATATTTTTGGTGCTATAGAGTATACGTCAGTTCAGTGCATCTAAATATAGCAAATCTTTTTGCAGCCTTTCTAAATTTCTTTTAACTAAAAACTTGAGTTAATGATAATTGCATTTGATTATGTATGCGTGGTAAGTGTGACTTTTCAAAATCTATTTGCTATTTTCAATGTAATTGTGAATTGTCATTGAAAAATAATTAGTGTTTTTGTTTGGCGCGAATTTTATCACGGAATTTCCATTGTTAATTACTCTGCTTTCGATCATTCAAAAACTCGCAAATCACGCGATTCTGTTGGAATTAGGCAACGGTTGAGTTCGGAAAATAAAGCTCCTTTCGCATAGATACAAGTAATGTTGCATATCTGCCAGAGTCAGTATACTTTAGTTCAAAATTTTCTTGAATATAGAAAATAGTCATTACTGTAAAGTGCCTTAGAAAAACAAATTGATTGAAAGATTTGGTTTATAGTTTGGTAGTGTATAAGTTGTATTATTGCTTTATATTTTCACTGCATGTCCTTTAGACATTTTCATTGGAAAATACATCATAAATGTTAAGTTTAATTGACTTAATGTTTGCTTATGGTTGTTAATAGTTTAAAGTGGATACAGAAAGAAACATCAGCGTTAAGCATTATGACCTAATAGCGATAGCTTAATTAATAAAGTGCTTTCAATTAACTCGTTGAAGTAACTGCTATCAAAGTACGGTGCGTAGTTTGCATGATATATGACCGTGGGTAGGCTTGAACATTTATCTGTTCCTGTTAAATTGTAGAAGCAACAAAGTTTACGCATGGGAAGCTTCTAGTCGAATGCTACAAAGATTATCTTATGCAAACAATTCACCATTTACGTAGAGTAGTTATTTTGGTTGATGTTGTTGATATCTACTACTACGTTGATTTTATGAATGATTTATCGGGTAAAAGTGCATGTAAGAAGTGCCGGCTTATACAGCCAAGTTGGCAGACGCATTTGTAACGTACGCAATCAAATATAATGGAAAAATCCTGGGAGAGCGAATTTTGTGAATATGATGATGAAATTCAATGGAAAACTTAAATGATTCATACCATTGATCAATACTCTCTAAAGAAATCAGTGGTTGCCTTATGCTCTACTCTTAGGGTGCTAGTTGCTTCTTTTAGGCCTTTAGATATCATCGAGCAACTAATTATATATGTTATGTTACATTTTTACAATTTTCGAAAATCAAACGAGTAAAATCAGGAGCCATCAGAAAATCGGGGAGTTCATTACGACCCGCAAATAGGTCAGCCTTTTACTTCAATTAATTTTTCTTGTACTTAAAGATCTGCATACATTCTACATTCACAATGAGCATTTCAAAGTCATATACATATATCGTCATTGCAGCAGTAAAAGCTAGGAAATAGTTTTCCATCATAAATTCCCTTTAAAATCCAGTAGTGGAAAATGAGTAAATAATTTGCTCCCAGCTTAGTTCAACTATAAGCGGATCGACATGGTTGGCTGATAACTGAATGGCTTTTTTTAGTACGTGATGATATCCCGAAGAGAATGACTCTATCCATCAACTATACAATCCTTCATATAAGATGCATTAACTTAAGAATGAAGTGCATCTAAAGAATTTACAGGCAAAACAGTTGTATTCTATCGACCTTGTACTCCATGTTTGATGTATCATTAAGGAGTCCATTATCTGGCCTTGCATTAAAGTGGTGCGAAATTTTTGTGATACAATTATTTGTCATCAGAATTGATAAAACTAATAAAATCGTATTTAAAATTTGATAGACCATAGAGTAGTTGCGATTATGCTGCAAACTAAATATTTACAGAAGAGATTTGATCTGTGTGATTGTTTACTCGGAATTAAATAGAGTTACCTATCTGGGATTATCAATAGCTTATGAGCTCAAATTCAACATTGAATGCAAGTGCAGCAGATTAGAATCAGTATTCAACTTAATTAAACGAGATTGTAGTAATAGTATAATAGGCAAAACTCATGCGTCTGAGAAATACAAGACAACAAGCGTTCTTTTTCCATATAAGTGACTCATTTTTTTTATAATGTTACGAGTTCAAATATAGTCAGCATCGATTTTTCTTAATAAAAAGTAAATAATTAAGTGCAATAAAATAATAAAATGCAATATTTATTCATAGAGAAACAAAACACTTGTTAGCCGGGGTAATTTTATCTGCTTTTAAACAGTGTCGATTTGGCTCTATGTATGAAAGCTGATTTTTGACAAGTTCCAAGTAACACTCTTTCTTAAGGGGGCCGGTAGCTGTGCTCGCTAAGGCGTCAGGCCGAAAAGCGGCGTGCTACGGGGCCTGAGGGTTCGAATCCCGCCAGTGCCATGGCTGTAAGTGTGATTGTGTGTGATTGTCTATGAGGGTGGCAAATGGGCCTCTTCAGCCCTCTTACTAACTTAACCTAACACTCTTCCTTTAACAAGTGTAACATTTGAACAACATTTATTTCGTGTATATCTATCATTGCTAAAATCATTAAAAGCCTACTGAATATATTCCTAACTAATTTTTAATAGCCGAACTATGCTATAACTAAAAAAAGACGATTCAGATTAATTGATTCTTACAAACCACAAATTTTAATAAAACATATTGTTAGCCCAAAATATATTTCTACTGGAAAAAGTTTTAATTCTTTTTTCACAAATTACAATCCACCTACCGTCCTACTGATACCGCTAGGCATACAAAAGAGCTCAAACTCGACGAGACGGGCGCTTGAGCTGAGTGTTTGCGTTCCTGGTTAGTTGCTGGCTATTATGCGGGACTACTTCCAGGACCAATACAATATACAGGGAAAGCGCCACAGACAGATGGATTGCAAAATTGAATAAATCACAAACTACTGAGCATTTTTCAGGTTTTTTATTTTTCCTCTATTTTATAACAATGGAAATTTAAATTTACAAAGTTTTATTTAGTGTATCACTCAAATGTGCTCCTTCCCCCGTATACACTGTAACAACCTTTTTCTGAAGTTTTCGTGCACTCTTTGAAGCATTCTGTCAGGAATTTCTGCGATATTGGTACGGATATTGGTCCATTAGATTTGAGGTATCCCCACAGGAAAAAATCGCAAGGGGCCAAAATCAGGAGAGCGCGCTGGCCAGTTCAAATCTCCTCTTAAAGAGATGAGGCGTCCGGGGAACCTTGCACTCAAAAAGTCCATGATAACCCTTGCTGTGTGGGCTGTGGCTCCATCCTGCTGAAACCAGACGTCTTCCAGTTCGAAGTGATCCAATTGAGGCAAGAAAAACTCCTGGATCATGGTCATGTAACGAACTAAATTGATCGAAACGGCTCGGTTGTCTTCTTCAAAAAAATAAGGGCCGATGAACCCATTTCTTGAAAGTGCACACCATTCTGTAAGCCTGTCGCAGTGCAGGAGCCTCTGGTGGAGCTCCCTGGGGTTTGTCACACTTTAACAATTCGATTTCGATGGAGAACACGGCCGTGGGGGGCAATATCGAACCTCAAACGAAAGGCACGCTGTATGCGGATGATTGAATGGGCTTTTTCAAAATAGGGTTTTACACAAAACGTACGCTGTTGCACAGACCACTCAATACTGGCGACTGAGTGGGGACACAACACAAACCTCCCATCCTCCCCACTCGTCACGCCCACTCTCCACCACCCAAGTATGCTACAAGAGGAATGCCCCCACTCTCAAATCCATCTGTTTGTGGCGATTCACCCTGTACAATGAACTGCTGCGCCTGGAAATGTCTGCAGATGTTTTTTTGGTAAGTTATGCTACTGACGTCGCGCTATTACTGCCAGATCTGCCGTATACACTCAACTCAGACTTAAGCAAGTCATGAGGAGGGTGGAGCGGTGGATGACCGAGCATGATCTTCAGCAGACAGTCTCCAAGACGGACAACCATATTTTATACCATCTAAAGTAGGGATAAAAAAAACTCGCTGCTGATATATGTAACCGTTTTGGTTCAATACCTCTTTGTCATGCTAAAAATGTTAAAGATTAGGTATTATTGGCTGGCATAAGCTCACACATAGAATTTTTGGTCCGTATTGAGACCAAATAAGCAGACCTGGAGATACAAGTGGCTATCGAGGGCCCCAGACCTTTTTGCGGACTGAAAGATGTCCATCAGTCTCTGTTCCGCCACGTGCATGAGACCCGTGAGATAGTGACATAGGAGATGTTGAATTGTTTGTGAGACTCCCGGCTCTTGTCACTTCCTACAGGTGTCGTTGATTAGGAGTGGCAGTTTCGGGGCATGTGCTGCTACAAAACAATGGCCAGTATTGATGTCGACCAGCCGTTTACAATCAGACCACGTTAGTACGAGCACGCATTTAGTAGCTTCGGATTGTATGACCACAAATGATTTTATTCACACTTTAGGTCTGAGTTGCTCGCCATTTCCACATCGAAAGTTGCATGATATTGGAGTCAATCAAGCACTTGACCGTTATAGGAGTTGGGATGTTTGCCTATCCTAACAGAGGAAACTTGGCGCCATGCAACGAATCTGCTCTCTCATTCTTATCAATGCCGCTATGATCGGGAACCCCAAAAGTTTCTGACTTTTCTGTAGTTGCCTATCCTGCTGAGGGCTTGAATACACTTCGATTTATAAGTTTGAGACATCAGTGCTTTTGCCGCCGCTTGACTGTCTATCTTTGATATATTTCGCAAAGACCTCCGCCTGGAAAATGTTATAGTGATTAGGAAGCCTGATAGTTTTTTCTATATCGCTATATCTACCGCGATCAATTTTTCAGAACTTCTTTTAACACCAAAGCAGACTTAGAGATCAAAAAATAGGAAAAGAGTTTTACGTTTTACACGGAAACTTCACAACACTGGTCAAGATAGATGCTAATATCTTTTGTGCTCCAATTAGTACGTATACATGGATGATTCAAAGACCCAAAGATCGAAAGATTGAAATTTGAATCGCGTGTATGACAACACCGGATCGAAACATCAAGAAATCGCAATGAGATTGAAATGACACGTAACATACACGACACCTCACAAAAGATGAATAAAATACTATGTCTGTTCGAGTACTGCAGCAGCAACAGATTTTTGCAGCTGGGTTCTTTTTGTGGCAAAATTTGGCTTACAGCAAGAGTACAAAAACGACTTGCTGCGAATCTATTTTAATATATTATAATAGATCCAGGTACGCGAACAGACCTACTATCAAACGTAACACTTTCGCTACATTGACAGCTGCCTATGAGGCGTCGTTGGATCTTTCAATGTTTTGCTTTGGGTTTACATGACAAATTTCGATTCGATCCAAGTTCAGTAGTTATGCCTTGTACTATACTCTTCGCGAAACGAATTCAACGGTCAAATCCCATACAAAAGAGCTTTACTGACAAATTGAAAAGCTCTTTTCGTATGGGATTTGACCGTTGAATTCGTTTCGCGAAGAGTATAGTACTAGGCATTAGATCGGATCGAGCCGACTTCATTTGAATCCAATCTGCGTCTAAATGTGATTTTTTGGGCTGAATCCAGATTCAAGCCGGCTTGAATCTTCCATGTTTATGGTGTATTGATTTAATTCCAGCCTATCTCCTACGGTAGTTTGATATCTGCGTTCGAAGCAAAGAGTGGGGATCTAGTAGTCAGTGCTTTTTGAGTACCTCTGCTCAACATTGCTGTGACCAAAGAATCTTGACTCGTGGAGTCTGATAGCTGCTTTTGCAGCAGTGTCTCTAACAAGGAGGTCAAGCGGGGGAAGATGAAGCAGGACCTTCAAAGTATATGAGGGAGTCGTGGCTGAGACACATGCAGTGTAGAGAGCCGTCAACGGCTGAACTTTATAGTTTTATTCATTTCCGGCCACCAGTCCAAGCAGCCGTAAGCAAGTATCAGTTTACCTACCGCCGTATAGGTCCAGGGTGTAAGAGCAAGGCTAAGACCCTATATTTGACCCAGCTCGTTTTTGCTGGCGCAAATCGTGTTGCTTGCCCGCTTAACTTTTTCCTCTAAATTCACCTTCTATGTGAGCTTGCTGTCCGAAATAACATCTACGTACTGAGTTTGCGACTTGAGGAGACTCAAGGTAGTGCCCCCCCAATCTGATTGGGTCTATTTCAGGAATTTTGTATTTCTTTGTGAAGAGTACAACATCGGTTTTGTTGGAATTGCTGCCAAAGCCCACAGCATTCACTCACTCCTCAACCAGCCTCAGAGCATACTCGTTGAGCTGGCCAATATATAAAAGCCTATATAACAGTTTTGTCCGCGAGTGCACGCAAGAATATATGAGCATGGTATACCCAACAGCAGTTTTGTTCTAAATAACTTCTGAGCTTCCAAAGCATTATGCGACTAATACCGAAAACACCTTTTAGATTGTGTTCTGACGTCATATCCTCGTAGCAAATAGACTTCCCAAATATCTTTTTCGACTTATCTGTTGATTGCGTAAACTGACATAATAGAATGCATGCAGCACGCAAAACTCTCTTCACTTAAGTCAAAACAAACATAAACAGATAATAACAAACGCACACCATTCATAACCTCACCACAAAACAATTTTCTTACTTCGAAATCGCAAATAATCATAACAAGGGCATAATCTCTGCTAAATGTTCTTGCCATTCTGTCATGAACTGTAACAATGTACTTCCTGTAATTGCTTGTTTTTCGGTTGCGGCTTCGAAAACTGCGTGTATGAATCCAAGATCGTACCATCATTTCTAATTTCATCGAAGAATCCACATGTACATGCGGTCCATGCATAGGTGGATTATCTTGCTGACGCCGTGTTGATTCTCCACGCCACCACTGAATAATGGCCGGTTGATGCCAAGGACCAAGTCGTTAGCATAATTCACAGGATATTTTAAATATTACTCCAAACGGAATATTCCTGTTGTGGCTTTCGCATTTGAATTGAACGCTCAGCCTCCTCGACCAGATTATTACTTTATTAAATATTGTAAGCCGTCGCGCACTACGACAAAGCCAAATCCGTTAGGACATTCAAAAAACGGTCAACGATGAAAGTGAATGTCATCCAGTCGTTACGTATTGTAACGGATATATTTAAATTCAGCGCATAAGCTTTCTCGCAGATACTTACTGGCTTCGGTTAATATTTGTGTTTTTTGCTCACTGTTTCATTCGTTTTTCCATTTCCATTTCCCGTGTTAAGGCCTTGTCAACGTGCCGCTGTTAGAATCACCACACACCCCCGCAATCGCTACTGTACATACTCCGTACTTGGACTCGGCATCCGCAAAGCGTCATTGCCATATATATAAAAGGAGCACAGCATGGCTCCAAGAGACACTTGTATTCAGTCGCTTGTGCAGGCCACAACATTTTCACTATCACTGTCAAGTACCACCACACCTAATCAGGACACTTCGAAAAGCTCTCACTATTCAACAGCCCACAAACAGTTCTTGAACAGGTCGTTACTTTTGAATATCTTTTAGCCGTTGTTGTTTGGGGACAGAGGCAGTTTTTCTTGGGATTTAAATTGAACTAGGAGGTTATTTAATATTGTTATTATTATTATATTTAAAGGCAGTGTTTGTGCTAGTGCGAAGTGAAGATTGAGTTGATTGAGCTGTGTTGTAAATTTTTGCGTATTCATCCTAGACGCGAAATGATGGCTTCATCCGTGTTTGCATTCTTGGTCCTACTTCTTGGTGTTACTTTTGGTTTACCATTGAAGGTAAGTGAATATAGTGAGTAGATTTGAAACGTAAGTGGGGTGTAAATGTGTTAGATTAATAAGATGTGAAATTAGCTCCACCGTTACAGGTCACAATGGATATGAAAACGCGTATCTATTTGGTGATTTTCTGAAAAATAAATTGGTCTAGGATTTTTGTGGATCGAATTGGGATTGTATTTTTTGGGATTGATTTTCAATATTGAATAGTCTGATAAAGCTGTATGTTAGTTACAAACGATTGTTGAATGTATTACTTATGTGTCCAAAATTGATATCACTTGGCGGGTGTTAAAGTCTTTAATTTGCCCCTTGTATTTTGGTAGTTGGAGAAGGTTGATCCTGAAGCTAGCTTTCAAATCTATCATAATTGAAAAATGTAGATTTTCCAAAAAAAAAAAAAAAAATAATATGAAAATCCATTTTCAATCTTGCGCACATCTTCGTGTAGTTTTTTAAAAATGAAATATTTCTTTGAAGTCATATTGCTTTGTTTCTTACCTACCTGCAAGGAGATCCCTTTGAGAAACTTTTAAAGCAAACTGTAAGTTCAGCATGCTGGGAGTGAATGGCTGAACATTGTTTTCGAGCCACAACACTGCCTTTGGCCACATATTGATTTAAAGTCGATTTGGAATTGATTCCACAAAAGATGACTGTTTTTGGGAATGTGAAGATTCGATAAAATGGAAAATTTTAGAAATTTTTTCTGGAAAACTTCTCTGAAGTAATTATATGAGAAGTCGGAGCTAAATTACTGGAACGTTTCATAATTATTTGTCCTCATATTTTGAGAAATGCTTCATTTTTTTTTGTATCTGCAGCAAGATATCTATAGCAAAAGCATTAAAATTAATCCTCCATAAATTTGCAATTATTTAGAAACTTTCGTTCAGCTTTAGCTACTACGTTTATGTTTTAACCACCGATTTCAGTATTGCGACACAAATTTCAAACAGATGTTTTTTTAAATCGTTGATATCAACGTGATGATAGTGTATTTTACTTCATTTCATTTTGCGCTATCAAATTTTCACTAAACGTGCCGTCGATAATTGCTCTTCGATTCTGGGATGATTTGTTCTAAATCTTAGTTCAAACTTTTCTCTTTGATTGCTTTAATTGAGATTTGAGATTAAGGTCTTGAAAATTAAAAGTTTATGTTGCGCTTCAAGCATGTTGTCTTCGAATATTTTTCGATTTTATAAGGAGCACAATATGAAGGAATGGGGATTTTAATTCAAGCCAATTACACGTAGCACGTTCGACTTTCAATAATCAAGATAAAGCTTCTGTGGACAATTTTTCAACATTGCTTTCTCAGTTTTATGATTTCGATCAACAAGCAGCTGCAAGTACTGAAATATGCATATATTTCTGGGGTAGTTTTATTATAACATTCTGCAAGTTAATCTTTTGATCATTGTAGCTTGAAGAATAATCGTTGGCAATATTTTCTTTGTACGTATTCCTGAATAGAAAACTGGTCTGAACTTCGATGCTGCTTTGAAAACAGGTCAAATTGCAAGTCTTCAAATAGCTTGTTTTTTATATGATGAATAAGCTCTAATATCGATTTCAGTTTGTATTCGAATCCAGTCACTTTATGTCTTATGAAATTCAGGATGCTTACATGAATATTTTATAAATTGAATTATCTTAATCAAATATGGCGCTGAGAAAAATGTTGCATATCAAACTGAAAAAGATTGGCTTGACATGGTGATTAAAATGATGAAAATATGAATGAAAATATGATGATCATATGAAAATTTAATGCATAAACTAATGTTCATTTTTTACGATACCGAAGCTTCAATCCAATGATATTTTATATATTATATATTATAATGCTTCCATTTTCCCCCAACATATTGCCTTAAAAATAGGAAATAAATTCTTCAAAAAATACTTGTCATATTCCTTACTGTGTATGTGCCACCCCAAAATTTGAAAATCTAGCGATGACAGTTTTTAGAGAAGTGTTCAATTGCGTCAGCTTTTTCCCTTCCTGTCTACATCATAGCTTGAATTCTAAGCGGAGAATATTTGATGTCGGAATATGGATAATTTTGCGGCATATAGAATTGTTTTTGATTGCGATACTATCAAAAATTAATTGTAACTAAGTGGTGTGTAGTTCGAACAGCAATGTTGTTTTCATGAATCTAGACTGGTTTCGGTAAACTGATTTTTTTTGTAGTTGTTGATAATTGGATGAAGTTCCTGTTACGTCAGTATTTCGAGTCACACTCTGTTGTATCTGTTTTGGCATCGATTTATGCCATTTTTGTATGTTTAGCTTCAAAATTTCTTGTGAATATTTTCATCTTTATCGTGACTAGTTAAAATTAACATATCTTTGTCATTGTCGGCGGTGGGCACTTTAGTGAATTTTGACGTGCCCTTATACAATGCGAAGATTTTTTTGCTAATCCATCGGCCATCGAGTGCTTAAAAGACACTGATTTATTTTCAAATTTCGATTTGTCGTATTTTCTGACAGAAATATTGAATCATCGTGAAATATACAGTGCAGATTGTATATATAACTAGAAATATACATGAGTTTCATGTACCTACGGCAGGCATGTAAAAAGATCCTTCAAATCATCGACCCCCCCGAAAATTTTCGCCTTTCGACCAAAAATGCAAACTATTGCTTAATTTAATCCGTTGTACACCCAGCCAAATTGAAACTTTCGAAATTCCACGTTGCACAAGAACGGTGACATGATCAAATTATCTCTATTTTGAGCACTCAAAAATTCTGTTCGCGAGAACTCACGATCCGATAATCAGATCAATATTAAATTCATAGAACGTATTAATCTTAGGTAGGACCAGTGACGATAGAAGTAATTTTGAAATGTGGGCAGCCCTGTGCTAGTGGTGCCATCTTGAAAGTCAGTAAGAAAAAAAACTGCTCTTTGAAGAAAATTATATATATATATATATATATATATATATATATATATATATATATATATATATATATATATGTAACTTAGTAACATTAATATGTTTTGTCAGTTTTGAGATAATTCAATGGCTCTGTCAATTAAAAAAAATCAAATTTTCCTGATCTCATTTCAGGCACCTAGCGCACACAAAGGGTTAAAAATTTCGCTTTATAAATCCAATCTGCTGAAATATCTTTACTCTATAAATCCGAAGCTGATAGAACATAGGGCCTATTAAACGCCTATTTAAAAGAAGCCACAAAGTTCAATTAATGCCTTCACTTCAATTAAATTTTTCATAACCACACCATTTCAATTACAGAAATTTAGCGCAGTACATACTTCACATTTGACCAATGAAAAGTGAAGCTGAAACGTAACTGATATGTGCTTTGTATCAGTGATACAAAGGATCACATATTTATTCTTTTGAAGTGGCAGATTCTACGGACAAACTGCGTTTTACTGAGGTATTGGGTTTTCATTGCTAAATTACTCGCGATTAAATGTGTATAAAATAGTTGTTGTTTGGTATGTCGACTTAATACATACTAAACAGTTGTATCTCATGTATGGGCGGTGCCTCTCATTTTTCGCGATCGAACTCATTAATTCAGCTTTCACCAGGCTAGCTCTGTTTGATTTAATGCCAAATAGTTTCCACTGCAACCATTTTGCTGGTGACTTCGATCTTACTTTAGTTATTGTCTGCTGGAATGATAGTTTTTCACACCACTTATTCACATATTATTCGACATACATACGTAGATATACCAAAACAATTTTTTGACTTACTCTTATAAATGTACATTATTCAAATGGCGCGTATTTTCGTTTGTGCGAAAACTAAGCTCAGTTAAATTGTATCATGATGTTCAATTGGCCCTGCATTAACAAGCTGTGATACAATCTTCAACCGGTTACTTTTATTTACATATATATATATATATATATATATATATATATATATATATATATATATATATATATATATATATATATATATATATATATATATATATGTATATATATATATATATATATATATATATATATATATATTTCATCAAAAAAATTCAGTGACTATTTTTCGGGAACGCGCCATCCGATTAAGCTGAAACTTTCAGGATACGTTTGTGTGTATGTAAAATATAAATAACACCAAATGTTAATTATTTTTAACCCTTTGGCGCCGGCGGCCATTTCAGTGATATTTTAGATACGCCTTATTCTATCAAAAAATAGTTTTCAAAAAATCTAAGTTTGCGAAATGAATTTGGAACGTGTTCTAAAAAAAGATTTGATAAGGTTTTGGAAATTTTTAACCCTTTGTGTGCGCTAGGTGCCTAAAATTAGATCGGGAAAATTTGTAATTTTTTGAATTGCTATAGCTTTTGAAAGAGCTATTTAATCATCAAAAAACTTACAAAACATATTAATGTTACTAAGTTGTATATTGATATAATTTTGTATGAACGTGCTGGCAACCCTGTAGCTACGGTAGGCGCTGACCCCCTTCGACTCTCCTGGAATATTTTCGCTTTTAAGATAAAAGGCAACTCATATACAAATCTTATGCTTTGTCTACACAAAGTAAAACTTTTGAAATTCCATGCCGGATAAGAACGACAGCCCTTCTAAAATTTACCTATATTTTAACCATCAAAAACTTCTGTTTATAGGAACTCACGACCAATCATCAGATACAGTTGAAAATTACAGAATGTATTGGCGTTAAGCAGGACCGTCCAAGTCTGATACAAACGATTTTAAAATTTGGCCAATTCTGTGCCACTAATCACTAAGAAAAATAACTACTTTTGGCCCTATAAATTCTGATTCAGTCACCATATTTTGACAAAATTCACAGAATAGCTGAATCTTACTTTAAACCACGTTTCATACAAATTTGGTTGAAAAATTAGGTTGAAGCTGCCAGCTATGGTAATTTTGGTGTCTTAAATTTTGAAAATTCGCTCAGGAAAATACAGCTCTTTGCCTTATAGATTCCAGAGCAGTCATGGAATCATAACGAAATTCGTATGGCAAATTAAATTTATTGTAGACAATACTCAGCAGATTTCTAATTGGAAAAACAATGATAGGGCTGCCAGCTATGGTTAGTTTTGTATTTTTTTTTTTTTGCATATCTAAAGTTAGTGATTTTATCATAAATTTTTCAAATTATAGTGATTTTTTAGTAAAAATAAACAACAAATATGACGATCTAGAAAATTTGAATACTTTTTAAAACCCTAAGTTTCTCTGCATCCCTATAAATTCGCAGATGTGACATATTTTTGGCTTCGGTGCTAGCAAAGGGCTGCTAGCACGAGGCGTTTTTGTTATTTTCGTAACAGTAAATGCTTTAAGTATCCACATCGCGAACATTTGCAATGAAAATAAGTAAACAATGTTAAGGTCTGGACACTTTTCAGATGGCAATCCCAAACACCATTCTATCGCTGTAACTTTCGATGTAGTCATAGAAATTAAATTGGCTTAGGCTCTATTATTACTTATGGTGTATTGGTTTTAAGTAAGAGAAGTAGCTAGTAGTAGTGGACTTAAGTAGCTAATGGTGGAATACACACTCAAAATCTGCACAAATCCTCCACTGTTCTTCGAACATTAGTGTTTCTAGCGGTTCTGATGCGCTAATGGTTTTTCCAAATAATTTTAATCTTAATAAGTTTTAATTCGACGATTCAGTTGCATGAATGATCGCTTTTAATGACATCATTCGAATTATGTACTCATCACCAGCTGCAAATTGTTGCGGTTATTAGCAACCGATAAACAATTTTCCTAATGAAAGTGAATTCATCCTCTCTATCAGAAAATCCATTTATTACTAATATAGAAATTTCAACATTTCTCGACGATTTATCTGTCCACGACATTAAGATTTATGCATTCATCTTTAGACTTTTGAGAGTCAGAGTGACTTTGTCACCTCGATCCCAGTAACTTCTATTTGCATACTTATTTATCATCGAAATGAAAATTCATTTAAAAGATCTGCTTAGATATTTATTGGAATGTTGACTTGTGTCACAAATGAAATTAAAACAAACTTTTGCGATTCTTTTGCTTACCAGCATTTCAACACAGTTTATTGATAAATAAATCTAATGATTTTCAAGATTCGTTTTCACTTTTGCGTGTTTGTAGAATAAAATGCTAGCTACCTTTTGATTCAAAAGCCTCTGTCAATCATATTTGCTTTTATTTAGAAAAACACTTTCTTTCAAACGTGTCCATTAGCAATAATTTTGCTAAAGTTTTCATCATATGTACTCGTACATGACGAAATCATAGCACAATAATACCCTTTAAATTGACAATGACCACGTAAGGAATGCCACAGCTACGGAGACGGCTATGACCCGGTGTACGAAATTACAAAGGCTATACATGCACTAATACGAGTATACTCGTATGAGAGTGTGTAGTAAAAAACGCACGTACAACTTTGAACAGCACAGTAAGTAGCTATAGTTTCAATTAAATTACAAAGATCTGAGAAAAAAAATTGTATTTACACAAAGCGACGCAAAGTTGACCCAAGCAAAGGAACTTATGTTGAATGTTTCGTTTCCGTATACAGTGCTGCTTTCATCTTGAGAGGTTTTCAAAGTCCTAAGCTTTAAATTTCAACAAATATTTCGTGTATTATCTAATTTGAAATTGTTGAAATACTTATAGAAGTTGAAGCTTTGTATTCGCGCATTATGATAAAATGATATGCTGTAGTAGTTTCAATTCAAAGTTAGTTATCCATAAATATGCTAAGTAAATTTGGTTCTTCTGCATTTCTACAACTTGTTTAAAGACAATTTCAAGTTTCATTCATTCAAACACGGAACGTGGGAATGAATGCTTCCAGCTATAATTTGTGCCTGTGCTAATTTGTACTTTCGAATATTAATACTAAACTCTCTGTACGATGCACTAAAATAGTTTTCAATTGGATTAATGCAGAATAGTATGCATAAAAAACTAATAACAAAGCAAATCAAATGATTTGGGACCACGATCATGCTTGCGACATATAATAAGCTAGCCTGTGTTTTAAGTTTTAATATCAGTCACACGTACAATGCGTTCGCATATGCATTCAGGATCCTTACGTATTTCTACGCTATCCCCAAAGATTCCAATTCTTAGCGTATCGCCTTCTTCGTCTTATTATTATTTTTCTCTTGCTTCTCAATTCAGAACAGGACATATATCTAAAAACAACAATCCAAAAAAATCAATTTCTCCAACAACATTACAATATTAAGCTACTTATACGCTGGTAGCAGTTTAAATAATAAATAAATTTTTCAATTTCTTTCAATGCTTTTCGAGTTCGCTATCCCTTTTGGTATATCATTGTGGATTCTGGTAGTAACCGAAATAGAATTAGTTGGTAAAAGTTCAGTTCCGTATCAGTACGTGGAGTGGAAGAACGTATTAATTGAAGTTCAACTCTGGGGAGAATGAGTGTGTTGGCGTTGAAGGTTTTAATTGAATACGTTGCTGCGGTCGTCTGTAAGCATACTGCTGACCTCTCTCGAAACTACATGTAATATAGAGGTTGAATGAATTTTGATTCAAGACTGCAGATATAAATAAGATTTAATATTTAGAAGCATGGAAAATTTAACTAGTCTATGTCTGTAGCCGACTTAACCTTTATCAGTTGATAATATATTCAATTGATTTTGTAGCATTTTATGAAGTCAGTATTTTCCCCTTTGGTTGGTTAGGAACACTATTACGAGTCTCTTTAGACATAGTAGGTCACACATATAATAAATACCTACATTATTATGGTAAAGAAAGTTCAATAAAAATCCATATCTGCATACATTTGGACAAAAAGGATTCCATCAGGAATCAGAATAGCTGTTATGTAAATAAAGTTGTTTTTATTAATAGAAAATGTCTTGGATGAAAAATGGGAGAAACATTTTACGAATAAATTTCAAGGATTTAAAAAACTTTTATAACACTTTTTAAGTAACATTTTGACTATGGTAGCTTTGATCATAATTGTTTTAAAAGCGATACCGGAGTTACTACGGGGTTTTTTGCACCGATTCATAGAAAAAAATACGGTTAAGTATGAGCTCGCTTGAATATATATTTTATCTAGGTTCAAATGACTTTTAGTCTTAAGATGACCTCAATAAATGTCAATCTTTCTAATTTTACAAATTACAATTAGCCAATTCATTTTGAAACGGTTTCTGTATAAGCTCTTTTTATAGGGTTGTGTTGTAATCTATGTTCTTATGATTTAATTCTGATGAAAAATTTATAATTTATATGCTCTCTTTAACTTTTAATGCAACAGCAAATTTTCAAAACCAAAGACAAGGGTTTGAGGGCTAATTTCACAAGCCTGAACGTGAATTTTAATAGTTTTTTTTTCTTCGTTGAATTGGAGTAACATAACAAATTTTATTTTATCTTGAAAAATATTTATGTTGGATTAAAATAAATTTAAAAAGTAATACATTTTCATATTTATGCATTTATAGTTAGATTCAATTTTTGATGTACTGGCTGATAGTCTGCCAATCTGAAATGCAACTGATAGAATACTATTGTCCTATATCTCATTAATTTTACTTTTTATTTCGTATCAGTTTTAATTTTAAAAAACCTAGATCAAAACTAAAATGTAAAATTTCTGAAATCTGAAGTTTTAAATTTTTCCGAATTTCTGGCTAGCTAAATTTATAAAAATATATAATTCCTTGAACAAATTCAAATCCCATACTGTGCTTATTTGCATTCCAAATTTCTTAGCAGAGAAAAATCTTTAATCAGACACTCAAAAAATATTTTACAATTTTTTTTATGAGAAGATGCTTTCGCTCAGCTTGGAATCATTTGTGAAATTTTTGGTAAATAATTTCTGTTAAAATAAATTGATAAGCACAAATTTCATCATTTCAGTAAACATAATATTAATTTATCCGATGATATAAATAGCAAGAACTAGCAAAAACTAAAATACACACGATCTAAGCTATGGCTTGGATTCTGCAGGCTGAAAAATAAGCCAAAATGAGCAAATTTCAAAGAATTTGGAGTTTCACAAAAAAATAAAAGCCACATGTGGAATTCCTTTCTTATAAATTCTACTATATTCCCAGCCATTCAGAACTCAAAATATTTCATTGATTAAGAATTTTTCTTTGAGGTAGAAAATTGGTTTTCTGGCAAAATATATAGGACTTCAATTCAAATCTAATCCAGTATGGGTTGAAGACTTAAAGTTGGGAAATGACATTGTTTCAAATGCATTTCTAGAGAATCTAAAATAGCGACTAGTAACAAAACTTCGAAGTAACTATCTTCAATCTTAACCAAACTCTTGAGAAATATCAAGCTGAAAACATTCACATTTTGAGAAAGTCGGCTTATTTTTTCCCTGGTAAGACCCGAAAGCATCTAAAAATCGTACGACTGTCTTTTTTAAATGAAACTTTATGGCTATGGCCATAAAAAGCTGCTTTTGTAACAGAGTACCTCCGTTAGTTTAAAAAAAAGTTCTAGTTTCATGATGCGTTTATAAGACCAGCAAGACCTGAGGAAGACTTGATGGGTTCGTGTACCAAACGACTTTGCTCTGCTGCCAATGCAAATGGTTCACTTGCCAAGATCGCAGGTCTACAAAGGTCAGCCAATAAGGATATTACTGAGTTATTGACTCTTTCTGATGCGGAGTAAAGCCCTCGTTCTCCAGTTGTCGTTGTAACTGTAACTTCAGCAGTTAACTTTTACTTGCTTTACTTTTGTTTCTCCAGCTGATACTGCATTCGGACCTAATTCACGTGTTAAGGCTGGTATTGTGTTCGATTCCACGTGAAATTTGTTTCGACGAAAATTTAGCTTGAGATTAAGCAAGAAAGGTATTCACTTCTTTGCATGAAAAGTTCCTTCTTTCGATTAAACGTTGCTTTCGTAATCGAAATGCAGATGGCATTGATACATGTTTCCAATCATTTCACGCCAATTTAGTATGTGCAGTTCATTCATTCGAGCTAAAAATTGACATTTGGTGTTTGAATTTGAAAATTGAATTGTGCAAATGTCTTTTCAATAGCAAAATCGATCGATAATTCAAATTCTTGATGTGTTATCTGTCGGAAGTCAATAGTCTTCGCTCTTTTCCATTGTCAAAAATTTCACTCCGAGAAATGACCAGATAATCGAGACTTGTCAAAATTGAGCTTTACGATTAAGTCAGTTCTCACAGTCTGATTTGTAGTTGTCTAATCAGGAGCAACATACACATTAGTCACTCTTAGAGCTTAGAATAAGTTACTTAACCAAGCAAATTCTAGTATCTGTTTAGGTCTCTTACTCCTCCGTAGCTCTTTTGGTCCCAATTCTCTGCTATTTCGAAAGCATATTTCATAATATATATTCATGGTAGATTTGGTAATTCCCCTAATGTTTTGTGCAGAAAATCAACATCAAACGAGCGTTTTGTGGGTTACTTGAGCTGATTCTCCCAGCTGCTAACAATGAAGTCGGCCACTTTGACTTATCCATGAATTATCCACGAAAAGCTCTATGATGCCATTAGCCATCTGCTTTCTAACGAGTAGCATTGATTCATTAAAGGCCACTCTAGATCTACAAATTTGGTTGAGTTCGTAAATTTCTTTGATGGTTCGTTTTATGATGGGCAACAAGTTGACGTCATTTACACAGATTTCGCTAAGGCATTTATCAGGTTTAATCATAGGGTGTTGTTGGGTAAGCTTCGCCGATTTGCCGTATCTGATATTCTACAATCCCATATTTTAATCTCTTCGTATCTTGTTAATATTAATTTGCGTGTCATCTTCAAGAATTGTGTTTCCTCACCATATCCAGAATTTGTTACTCGCAAGGTTCCATCCTTGGACCACTCTTGTTCGTTTTGCTCGTTAGTGACATCCCAATTGCCTCAATTCTTTTCCCCGCTTTTATGTCTTAAGCTCTTAAGCAGTAATTCATCCATTAGTGACTGTAACTGCTTTAAGCGTTTGGGACACTGTGAACTGTCTTTGCTGAATTTTAGCTACCTTGTTATTTTTTCTCTTTTTTGTTTTGTATGTCTTCAGTTACCTCTTTGTAATTGGATAAATAAATAAATTTACGATAGGTTAGGTTGTAAAGAGTGCTGCCAGCTACGTGACTAGCATTAGGCCACCAGTTTGGTGACCGCTTCGCCAAACTAAATCAGCTGACTCAGCGTGATGGTACTACCCACCTCTGCTATCTCTTGAACTACAAATACCACAAATATTGAGGCGTTTATTATTTAGTGCATGAAAATTGCAGAGAGTGTTCTCGATGGTGTCCTTTTCCATCTTGCACTTCATGCAGAAATTGCTGGATGCCATTTTGTTGGCATGAGATGCGGTAAGGCAGCGCCCTGTGAGCAAGCCGACCGTCGCTCTCAAACAGTTTCTGCTGATCTTGAGCAGTTTTCTGCTTTTGCTTAAATCATAATGTCCTGGCTACCCTGCAGTCCGTTCTTTGTTCCCATTCGGACTTGAGTTTGGCCAATATGGCAGCATCTAGTTTACTTGTGGTGTCAGCAATTGACCGTGGTACAATGTTGCAGGGGCTATTGCTAGCTCATGAACCTTTCCTCACCAATTCATTGGCGTTTTCGTTGCCTATGACTCCACTATGCACTGGCACCCACATAATTTGCATCCTCTCTGCAAGCGTTAACAGTTTTTCAAGAACATGGCTGCGCTGCTGTCGACAAAAATCGTCGTTGGTTTGGTTGATAATCCGCTAATGGACTCAACCGCCATAAGTATAGCATATACTTCAGACTGAAAGACAGTAGCATGGTCTGACAGTCTACACCACAGGTTAAGGCTCAAATCCGTAGAAAAAAAAACTCCCGAGTCAACTCCTATGTCCGTCTTTGACCCGTCCGTGTAAATCCAGACGCCACCATCGGCGGTAGCTCCTCTTTTCTTCCAGTCTGTTCTTGTTGGTATCTTGACCTGGAAATCCCTGCCAAAATGTATTATTTTGCTCATGTGGTCCGTGTCTTCCGCAACGAGCCCAAAACGTTTGCGGCATTCTGTAAGAATACCACTGTGGCCCCACTGATTTGAATGGTTGCACATTCTGGAACTTTTAGCGCGTATTGCCACTAAGCTTGCGCTTCTAAAGATGAATTGATAAGTCCCAGAACCATTTCCAATCCAGCCGTTGGGGACAGTTCTTAAAGCGCCCGTAATACATCTGCAAACTAATCGTTGCAGTCTTGTTAGCTCCGCTTACTTTCCGCTGCCATCCACCAGAAAATTTAAGAGAAGTTGAAGTAAAGGCGATTTTATCGTGCATACTAATGTTTGGCAAGGTTTGCTTAGTGACTATTATTGAATTTATGACTACTAATTTACGACTTAATGACTAGTATTGAATTACAGCAAGTAGTAGTAAGTTTTGTTGGTCCAACGTTTCATGTTAGTCTTTTTATTTTTCTATTTATGATTTTTTTTTAGCTTTTAGCCACAAATATTTTCCCATAAATTTCCTGAACGTAAACAACGAGAATCCTCTAATTGTGTGTTTTAAATTCTGAGCTGTTGTTCTCACACCAAAAGCATAAAGTATCTACAGAATCCAGTTCTTTAAAATGGAGTTAAAGAGAGTCACTTAACAAATATTTCGTGACTTTAGTTACAGCTGCATTTGAACCAATTTTGCAAGTAATAGTGATAATTTCTGTTCTAGTAGAGTAGTTAATAAGCTTGTGAGTCAATTCGCAAGCTGTTAACCACTTGAGCTTAGCTCAACCTCATTCTCGAACTACGAATCTAAAAGATATTCTAGTATTGTGTAAAACCAAAACTTAAATCAATCAAAGGAAATCACACGACTCTGAACTGATTAAAAAAAGAAAATCGCTGTGTCAAATACGAAAACATACCCATGCGAAATTCGCGAATCCAATCTCACGGTTTGTTGAATAATTAAATTGGCCAGATATCACTTTCAAGCGAAATATAAGAAGGCAGGGCGAACAGTACAATGGCAATTTCAAGAAAATCTGCATCACAAGTACAAACACCTGTACCTATGTATCCAAGCAAGTACAAACACCGTTCCAATGTCTCTGGAAATTTACACAGAGCACTTTCTCATGGTTTATAAAAAAAAAACAATTTACTAAACGGGCTGTGTAGTCTGATGTCTTAGTATTATCCATTGACATTTTAATTCAGAATAATTTTATTTATTTCGAAACATTATCTACTGTTTAGCGCGATGTATCAAATTGAAGATACATACACGCCTATTTTCTAGGAGCACCCAGGGCTAGGTTATTCGAAAAAATTAAAAGAGACAAAAAGTGGTTGAACATCTGACAGGTGAACGTTAGCGAATCTTAGATTAAGAAACGATGCAAAATTTCAACCTGACATGAAGATACAATAAAAAGAAAATGTTTACCGACGACTTCAGCCAGTTACACAAGCCATGTAAATTGGAATCAATTTTTACCGAATGTCTAGTCTGGCTACTTTGTCTCTCGGGAAATTAAAGAAGATATGTCAGCTACAGTTGTATTTGCATTTTACAAACATAATGTATTCAAGAAAATGATTTCCAATTCACTGTTTCAAAAAATAATTCAAAGCATGTGAAGGATGGCAACGGAAAACTGAAATATTAAGAAGAAAAGTGTACGTTAGGCTGCAAATGCCATCGAAAAATTTGAAACAGTCACAAAACCTACCATGTTGGATTGATTGAAACTTTCCAAGCTGCAAGAGACCCTATAGATTAATATCCAAAAACTTTGTGACCAACTATATTCGAGTAAATATGACACATATGTTCAAGTAAACCTGCTATTTTTCAGCTTCTATCAAATTCGACACCTTTAGTTTGACAATAAGTTTTCAAACTATTTTCCAATTAATATTTGAGGAAGTTTTGCTACCTAATACCTTTTTGCCACTTTCAATCCTTTCATTGCCATCGTAAACGCCTTTAAAACCGCACTGAAATACCCATTGAAATCTCATTTCAATATGCATGTATGAAATTATGTAAATTACTCCTCGAAACAAATAGTACCCAACCAGCACGAACTTTAAACTACCTACATAGATGCTTAAAACCGAAAGGCAAAACAAAAAGCTCTCGGAATTAATGCGATTTTTCATTTTCTGGAAATAAATTTGTCGAATTTCATTACTTTCAAAATTAATTTACCAACAAGTGGGGCATGTGTGCAATTCGATAAGAATCAACATCAAAACAAGTTGATTTGATTATAATGGGAATTTGAGGGAAGGCAGTGATGTTTTTCAGGTAAATTTCATTACATAACATAACATTTGTCTACATCTCGCGTTCATGCCAGAAAAGCAGGTTGATTAAGTGATTTTGAACGATTTTTAAAAATTTCTGTATTATTTAGTATCATAAAAATCAAGTGTAGGAAAAGGTACGAAATTCACAAATTTTAGTAGGTAACGGTGACGTATGCGTGGCACTGTTAAATCTATCCGTTGCGAAAGATAGTGGTTCTTATTGCATTGTAGCAATCATTGTCTTTTATTATCTAAACTATTTAAAAGTAATTTAATTTCTTCCTGTAGATCTTCTCTTTATATAAATGTCAAGATTTTCAAAGCAAATTTGAAGAAATAATAAATAGCAATTAAAAGTTTTCTGTAAGCTCAAAATATTACAAGAGATAAATTTATATGTATAGGTATAGACAGTGGAAATTCTCCTTTGATGTCAACTGGACATAAAAAACTCATTTTGGACTCTGTGGCGCACATATGTAGAAAGAAATTGTAAGCTACCTACAATTTCAAGCCGATATGATTATTACTATTTATATATTCAAACGGACAATAAGTCGTTTACAAGAATGTAGATAAAAATAGAAAATTGTAACCGTAGTAGAAACCCATGTGAGTTTTAATAGAGACTTCGAATATTTTCAAAGTAGTGAACTTACGTGCCATCAAACTTTGATAGAGAGGTAAATTTATAGCTTGAAGCAACCTTGATTGAAAGAATCTATTTATATGTTATTTAATACTACACAGTGATCAAAATATAGCTAAACATTTTTTTAGAATGCGTTCTTAATTTAGATAGATTTATAGATGTTGCAATATTTTCCAGTACCATACTTGTTTTGTTACAATTATCTAGTAACAATTTTGAATTTAATTTAATATGTTTTTCTTCAGAATCGGCTATGTTATAAAAATTTGTTTAATCTATTTATGTTCTCGAGTGTTACATCGCCTGAAAAGTCCGCGGTCTAATACAAAATGAAATGGTATCCTGTAATAAAAAATATATTACAAGAGTATCAACATTCAGAGCATGCCAGTAAAAACTCATTATAAGTCCATCATTAGGTGATAAAATGGTGATAGAGGCATAACATGAGATGCAGGTCCGTGACGTGACGCAAGGTGAATCACGAGAAATTCTTTACGGCAAGTGTTTAGTTTTTGTTCAAAACATAATATTTTAGAGTGGGATGGAGCATAGATGTTCACATACTAGGCCTAGTACGAGTAGAGAAGCATTTGCTTTCCAAGTGAACTAGCTAGTATTTTTTTGAAGTATGTGTGTATGTATGAATTACTCGTACAATGCATTAAATTCGCAGTGGATATAGAAATTAAAACTTTTTATATTTCTATGAAAGGAAAAAAATTGATGAAAAGCAAGCTTGGTTATGATTATGTTTTGGAAAAGTTCTATCTTAAAAGAGCACTGACTGCCTTAAAGTAAACCCACAATATTTGTAAATTTCAATTTTCACAAATTTGAAAATTTGTAATCAAGTTCATTATGGAATAAGAAGAAATTAACCTGCATGATTTTTGGTTAATGCACAGCCAAATTTGAAGCCATGGTAGGCATTCAAATAGAAATCCTACAAATCATTGAGTCTACTGAATATTTTCCGCTTTTTTAAAAAAAGAACATGCATGCAACTGATAAATTTGGCCTTCGTTCACATAGTCAGATTGCAGTGTTCGAAATTGTTTATCGTACAAGAACGGAAGCCTTCCACTAATCGACCTATTTTTTGAGCAACCGAAACTTGTTTTCGCGAGAATTTCCCAACGGGAAAAGTAATGCGCCGGCATATATTCGGTAAGTTTTTCGCGTAATGCATGGATCCATTACCGATCCATAGTCTGTTAATCTATTTTTAACATTGCATGTGCTAGGCTGGTTAAGTATAGACAAGGGGAACTTTGAGCTTTCAGATTTATGTCTTTATATAAAGAACTTTTCGGAAAGCCCGACATTGTATTCTTACATTCCTGTAATCTAGAAGGAATACGAATTGAAGCTTTGGCCGGCGGCCGATCGTACCTCTAGATGATCCGGAATATGTGAATATTGCATGCTGAGTGATTGTGACGCTCATTGGAAATTCCAACAGTGTATTCTTGCAGCAACAAAAGGGAATTGGTGCTCTTATTTTAAACATTTTACTTACCTGGATGATTTGAAATGTTCTGAAATGTTCATTTTTCCGTGTTATATAGCACACTTCCCATAGCAAAAGTATGCTCGCAAGTTCTTTTCCCCTTATTTTTGCGAGTGATGTTCATTGGCCAGTCATGCAAGCAGATTACATTTGCATTGCTAAGACTGTTTGCTTCATGAATTCTGCCAGAATGCATTACAGCGATTCCCGTTGGGTTGTAACCAGATCATCAGATCAAAATTAAATTCACAAATGTATTGACCTTGTGTAGGACCAGATTTGTCAAAATTTTAACGACTATGCTCTGTACAAATATGCATCTCTCCATATAAAAGCTTTCGGCCCTATAGCCTTCAATGTAGATATTGAATCTAAACAAAATTCACAGACGAGGCAATTTTTCAAATCCAGCGAAGCTTTTCCTTGGAAAATTAGGACAGAGTTGCTGCTACCGGTAATTTTTGAACAGGTGCTACTGCCAAATTTTCACATGATAAACGCCTTAGCACGAAAATAAGCAAATAACGTTTCCATTACTTAAATTTCGGAACTTTTGCGGGCTGTAACCCCTAAAAACTCTCTGCACCTATAACTCCCGATGTAGTCATAGGATCAAAAAAAAATTTCCATAATATGCCGATTTCAACGTGAAACAAATCTGGCAGCATCCTATAATGAGAGGAAGAAAAAAATGTATTTCCAAAATGTTGAAGCTTTTATGAGTGGCAGCCCTCAAAATCTTCTTAACTTTCGATTTAGCCATCGGAACAAAACGAAATTCACTGGAAATTAAGCTGGTCTAACTGTCTTGGCCGTAACTGGACGACTTAGTCACTTTCGTTCTGAGAAATTCTAACATTGAACTTTCTTATGCTAAATTTCCGAACTGATGATCCGGTCGTGAGTACGAAAATGTGATTTCATAAATATTTCAACCATATAAAATTTGAAACAAAATTTACACATTTTTTCTGCTTTTATTCGAAAATCAGTATTCCTAGTAGACTCTATCCGCTAGAGTTTTTTTTGCAGTCTGTGCAACTTTTCCAATCGACAGAGAGAGTAAAGAAATTAATCCAATTACTGCCACAGCTTCAAAGCTAAACGCACAACACAACGTATACATATATAGTCTTGCAACTAAATCAAACAAGTCGTTATGTGTCAAAAAGTAGTTACACATTAACTGAGCACTGAAAAGATGCAGACCATCCTGTATGGAGGGTAAATGCTTATGTGTAATTCAGTAAGTCGAGTGTGTGCTTCGAAAAATGTTTTACTGTGAGCAAAGTTAGCGTCGCTAAAAAAAAAAATAATGATAAGCTCAAATAATTAAATCATCAAGCCAACAGGGAGGAAACATGTACTATGATGTAAGCAAAATTATCGATGGACGTACGCATTCAATGATGAAATTGATAAAAAAAAAACAACGATAAAAAGTGATTTAATAAAATTTAACGCATAAAAGGCTGTTTTAAAATCAAACCATAACTGTTTATGTATTGGTTAAATGTTTGATACTTTTTAATGATGATGTTAAAGCTGTCGATAGAATATTCATTCAAGCACACAAAGGCAAATGATAGCCATGAGTGTGAAGCGGGATTCAAATCCAGCCACAAGAGACCAATGCATGGGACTGTCATGAGTATTTCGACTGCAAAGCTCTGAAAATCTTTTCATATTGATTACTTCCTATGATTTAAATATATTGATACTTTTTTTAGAAAAACAATTACGTATTGATTTCAATTTGCTTTCGCCCCTTTCTCAGAAGTAACGTTCATGTCATTTATAAACTGTCAACACTATTTAATTATTGAATATATTTGATACTTTGTTATAATTCATAGGATCCCTGTTCAGGTGAAGATACTTTGAAATGGAGGTGAGGTGTCATTAAAAAACAAACATCCATTGAACATTCCTATTATTTTTCTTAAAGGTGCATGCATACTCGTACGTAAACTTGTGCAATACCTTCTCAAAACATAACGAGCATTACTTTGTCACAAAAATTGATAAATTCGACCGCTAGGTGTTTCTGATGTTAAATTTGGTGTGCTTCAGATATCTTTCAAAAAAGAAAAATATCTCAAACAGGGGTATTGTTATCGAGTAACAGAAAATAAATCATCTGCTGAAGAAATCCGAATGAGTGGAGCTATACCGTAAAACTTTCGTTACGGAAATTTTGCTATTGACACAGGAGGTATCTTTTAAAAAAAATCAAAACGGCGCTTTTTCAACATTTCCCTTTCAACCATCGCGCAACAAACTTCTATATTAATCATATCGAAACATATTTCACGGTATATTCTCCTTTCTCCCTACATACACTGATTTCGCATCGAAGACTCTTTTTTCACTGTTAATAGAAAACGTGTTAGTGTGAAAAATATGAATGGCGGAGCCCATCAAACCATAAGTACAGTCCTGAAATATTCTCATTGCCAGAATAAGACGCGAAATACCACGGATTTACAGATACATAGTGTTGCCTCAGGATAACAGTATAAATCAACAAATGGAAATGTAATCAGACAGATCTTTTCGTTCGCGGCGAAAATCAATTGTGTTAGAGGCAGGGAATTTATCTTATTAAAAGAATCACGACCGATTTTCATATTTCTTTTTTTTTCGTGAAAGTTATTTTGACTTCTTACAAAATTTTATTTAAAAATATTTTTGAAGAAAACTTTTTCTCATTATTACCAGTACGTGACATCGAACGGTGTAAATACTTAAACGATGCTTTAAAAAAAAACTTTTTGCCTTGTTGTTTTCTGATGAATGCTTAACTTTAACGAACGGAAAGTAAGAAATAAGAGAAGAAAGTTATGTTAATTAGGAAATTCGTTTCAAAAATTAAAGTGCAAGCGATCAAAATAAGCTTGTAACGATAATTGAAAATATTAGATAGAGCTCCCTCAATTGCCGTAGTTACTCGTAATTAAGACTTTTTACAGTGTAATAAACATTTGAAAAAAGTGTCAGCGAACACGCATTTTTCATTACATTGCTTGAGTAGAAGTTATAAATGGAAGGCTCGGTGAACGGGGTAGTAAAATGCTCGTAAATATATCATATAAAAAATAATAGTATATTTCATGCTAGACATTAAATTAGCAGAGAATTTGTGTTATTATTACAGTAAATCTACGCAATATATGGTATACATTATCAATTGAACGGTAAGAATCATTTGTATGACAATTTAGTATCTAGATGTTCCAAAGAAAGTGTTTGAAATCTATGTTAAATAAAAGTACAAGCAAATTATATCCAGAATGTCAATATGTCATGTGAATCGAGGCACAGAAGTTTCACACAACATTCTTTCACTTGAAGAAATCATCAGGTGCTCTCTCATCTATCAAGATGAGTAAACAGCTTTCTATTCCAAGAAGAATATCATTCACTGTACGTGATGTGCTGTTCTTCTCGTTTCAGCATAATATATCAGTTCAAGTTTTTGGGATAATATACTTGGTGTATGGTTTTGCTTCTTTAAGAGTGGCTAATGCAACTTCATAGTTTATTTGGAAGAACTTGTGCACTTACAGAGTGATCTCAATGAAACCCTTTTGACAAACACTGAGGAAATGGAAGTGGAGGAATAAATGTTAAGTCTTGAGTAACATATATACTCGTAGTTAGACAAATTAATTTATAAATAAATGAAAATACACAAGAAAATAAATACGTAAGAAAGCATTGAAACAACAGTCCTACCCCCATTTTGTATAACTGATAGCTAAGATTTTTAATTGTATCAACTCTTCTATATTTTGGTTAGCCAGATATAATACTAAAAATCCCAGCTGGTGTATTGGCTTCGCAGCCCACTAGCCTCTTCGATTCAGCGCACAGAATCAGCTCCTGCAGCTCTTGTTTTGGCGGTGGGAGTAAGGAGTCAAAAAGTGGGCAAACTGAAGTGACAATCGCGCATTTCAGCTTTGCATTTTTCCGGTGCTGCCTTGTGACCGCTGAAAGAAAACTTTCTGAGCGTGGTGGCATCAAGCAGATTGGAAACTAGAACACGAGTTCTTGGTCTTTTTGGTCTTTCACCATAAAATATCTTTGCCTCCTTTATCGAACTGAGCCCGTAGATCCAGGTGTCTTGACCCCATGGATTCTGTACAAGTGAAGTGTAGGAAGAAGCTTCCAGTTTAGTAAATTTTCGCTTTAAATATGAGCATACTGCAAGTGGATCTAAACAAATCTTATAAAATTGACGCCTTTAAACCCTGTTGTAGGAAATCTTAGACAAAGTCGGCGTGACCTCAATGAAAGATACTCTATAGAAGAGAAGTTCCACTGAATGTTTGCGTTTTGCTCTGCAGATCTATTCATAGTCAGTCACAACACTTGATGATTCAGTTTTTCTTGATTTGGTTAAGTACAGCCGCAATATAGGGTGTCTGTCCCTGAGTATCGAGAAACTTCTTTGGTCAAGTATAATCGCCAGGTTGAAACCATCAATGGTAGAGTTCTTCTTCTTCACATACCTGATATTCCAAAGGTTAGAGCAACTGCTGCCAAACCAAGGGTTTTCCGCCAAAACAAAATTGATACCAAAAACTTGCCGGTCTCATGGAGGCAAAAGCGCGAGTGCCTAGGTGGGTTTTAGAGAATTGGCTCGACCTAAAACCGACGAATTATTTTTTTGATCGACAACGCCTCGTGTCACACATCTAGCGAGGAATATTCAAACATTGGTAGAAACCCCTAAACCAGGGTATAACTAAAAATGTTAAGACGAAGTTTATGTTTAAAATGCTTTTATCACTCGTTTCAAAAGTGATGGACACCATTCAAGAATTAATTTTTGCAAATCCATTATTGTGTTAGATGCAATAGTTTGGATCGTTACAATACAAAAATATCTGCGCCGAGTTTCCTGTTCGAAAAACTTTCAGAGAAGATACTATACATCTGCAAGAAGATCAAGAGATGCAGACCCACTTTGTAATAATTGATCAAATTGTGAATGTCAATGACATCATAGTTGTACATGAGCAAACACGTGACTCCCCAGAATACAAGTCATGAAGAGATCAATTCTGTAGCTTCAGATGAGTCTGAAAAAAAGAACATTTTATCAATCCGTCCAATCACTGCAAATTTAGTTTCAATTGGTAGTAGGATTTTGGTCGGCCACAAATAAATATTCGGAATCACAAGTGGCCAGTTTTTGCAGATTTTTGTGTGCCATGTCAAAATATTTGATATGCTCCAAATACAGAGAAACTAGCCTAAGAATTAGGAATGTAGTAAATATCGGAATGTGCATGCAACGAAATGGGCAAGGAAAGGACTCAGATACTACTGTATACACCCACCTATGCAATTCAATGCCCAATTGCATTTTAAGCATAAATCCTTCAATGAACTCTAAACACCACTTCTATGCTAACAAATACAGTCAAACTTCAAGGCCAAAATATACCCAACGGAGTATTTAATAAAAAAGCTTAACGTAAAACAATTTGGAAACTCTCATAAAAATCAATGTCTGCCGTGTTCTCATCGATTAACAGACAAGTCTGTGCACTTAACGGCAGTAGATTATAAGTTCACTAATCTCCTCCCTTATACGAGTATGAAGTTATTCCTTTGGACGACAACATACGAACTCGTGTTCGAATAAAACATCCCTGTGCTGGCTTGAAACTTTCATAAATGCTTCTATTGCAACATTCATAACGGTATATCTTTTCGAAATGCAGAGCACGTAATTAATGTAATAAAAAGTGAGAGCGTCGGAACAGTGTTCGAAGTACTCGCTTTTGTTTTTCGCTAACAATTAAAAATTGGGTCATTTCATGAACGACATGAATCTCTCAAGAGGACATGTTGCTCAACGGTTGGTTGCAAGGACGCGCTCATTCAATTCAACGAGTACGCTGGGAAACGTTTAGTGTATAGAAAATATTTAAGTCAAAGCTCTTAAATCTTTTTCATTTTGGTATGGACACGTCTCTAACTAGGGAAGAGTATGTGTTCATACACAGTACACCTGTTAAGTGATTTATAAAAAATAAGATTCCAATATTTATGACTTCGTGTCATCCAACTGGCTCCGCTGAATTGTGTGTAAATTGTGTATGAAAAGCTCACCAGTCATGCAACAAGTCAAGCTTATGTTTTTCCAACGCCAATACCAACATCCATCAGCATACTAGGGGAACGACACAAGTTGATTCGAGTTATAGCGGATGTTAATTTTCTAGAGGATATCTATTAATAATTTCCCGGAACAAAGTCAAGCAAATTCTATGTTCAATAAACCTCGTGGCGGTTTGGCTATGCCTGCAGGGCAAATTGCCTTAAATAGTACTACACAGCTGATTTCAAGCACTCCAAGTGGTGACGCTTCGATGATAAAGGACCGGAAATATTGTGGATCCTTTTCTTGCCGAATGTGGATCCTTTTCTGGACGAATAGGACTGTTTCTAATGCATTACTTGTGTATTTTCGCTCAATTGCTACGAACCAATGTCATAAGCTTGAAATGACCTTACCCATTCAAGTACATCCTTGTTACTTTTCAGCATGGCGCACATCATAAGTACGTCTCAGGCGTTGCTTGCATGTATTTGTACTGCGGTGTTTAGGATTACTGCGCGAGAAAAGCAATAGCAATCAGATTCGAAAAGTCGATATGCCGTTCATCATCGATCTCAACAGCATTCGGCCCGTTAGCTTCCTTATGACGAATTCAAGCTCATCTGTCGAATGAGTTTCGCAAAATAATAATATTGAATGATTTATCAGATCGGATGGTGTGCGTGTGAGATAGGTATGAAAGTACTTTATTATGAATTGTCAGCTTCACTTGCAGGATATCATGTTTCGAAGAAATTCCGTTAATGAAATAAAATCCGCGGAGTATTTACGAAAAGAAATCTTAATAAAATTGATATCATGCCATTACTTATGTATATCTTATTCACTCTCTCGATGATTTTTGCCTGCACATATGTATGTATCCACTTATGGATACACGTACTTGCAAACAGTTCTGAAAAGGCCTTGAGTCTGTGAGAAAAGATGTAAAGTTGACATTGTTGTTAAATTTGATTAAGGCACTGAAGACATACATAGTATGAAAGCACATATAGACTTTGCTTTGGGACGAAGGTTTCTGCGGTGGCATAACATGGTCAGCATGATATCAGTGCTTTTACCCGTCGATTCAATTAGCATTGTAATCTTTTCAAAAAATCGATGAAAGTGAACCATGCATTACACCCGGATAAAAGGAAATGTTTGACATTATCAAAATAATCACAGTGAAACTTTGTTGATCCGCCACTTGAAACGAGCTTTATTTCAAACGATTCGACCGTGTTCGTACCTTTTTATACTGTTCTTTTCATATAGAGACAGTAAGAACGTAATCCAGCACATGGCTCACTTGCTGGTGAATCGGTAAAGTTTCTTTAATCTGCTGGCCTTAATGAATAGTAGTTTTTTTTGTACCTGGTAAGTGTATGTGAATGCTTTAGTTGGCTGTTTAATTAAGGAATAGATGCACTAGCATTTTGCGAATTGTCAACGAAATAGCATAAAAGTTAGTTTTGAAAAGCGATTGTTTGTTATTATAGAAACATATATGTACACTTAAGATAATCTGTATGTGTATATCAAAGATTTGAACTGAAAAATCTGAACGAAAATATTTAAGAGCTTTAAAAAATTACAACACGGTTTGAACGTCATTTCTATGTGAAGAAATATATGACCATGAAAAGTTCGATAAGGCAACATGTATGCTCCTTGCACACTGTTGGGAACGTATCTGCCCCTGCACTTGAAAAAGTATAAATAATTAAAAGAAACATACTTTGGAATAAAGTAAATAAACCTGATTTTTTGTGTCATGATGTTTGTGACCAGCCGTCAGGGCTGCCATTTTGATGCAATCGTACAAGTATTGTATGATTTTTATTTAATCAAACATTTTGATTCGCTTCATTTTGTCTCCGATTTGTCCTCACATCGCTACTTGCCGTAGAGGAAACTTTTAGTAAGCATAATAAGCCGTATTGATAATAACATTTTGCTAATTTCTTCTTGTGGAAACGCTAACTATGCAATGATGTTATATATATTGTTGATGTTATTATAAGCGATTGTTTCATATATGTTATTTATTCTACTGACAACCAATTGCTTTAAATAGTAAATTTAATGAGTGGTCAATTATTGTTGAGCGGAAGAGTACAAAAAATAATTATCTTGGTTCACTTAGTCTCATAAAGGACTTGGTTCACTTAGTCTCATGAAGGAGCATATTGTGTGTTTGGCACACTTGTTTTGATTTTGATACGCATTTCATAAATTTTTGATACGCTAATTTTTCCCAGAGTGGTAGCTCACAGCTACTGAATTGAATAGTCTTCAAGCTTTCGGGTGTGACATATTGTTTTCACTATGGGGAAATTATGAATATTCTAAAAATTATTGAACCATAAATTTTAAAAGAGAGGAAAACGGAAAATGATGTGTCTTTCAGTTTTAGATAGATAGAGATTTTAAAAAAGTCAATTTTCGGTAAAAAAAAAAAAAGTTTGGATTTAAAAACGTCATAGTTGAGCGAAATATTCAAATTACAGAAAAGCTCGTAGCTAAAAGATATAAAGGACAAAGTAAAGGAAGTGTGCAAGAAAATTTCCAAAGTCTTGCAGAGTATATGAAAACACAAATCAAAATCTTTTCAATTTGGTGTTACTCAAGACACTAATTTGACTCCATCGTGTTTTTGAATTTATATCAGATACAAATCGCGAAAGTGATAGTCTCATTCGCTCATGATACGGTATTATTTGTGAAAGAAATTGCATGGAGTGGAAACCTTATAAAAGCGAATTATAGTTCGCAAACGGACGCAAGATTTGTTTCGTCCAGTCCATCAGTGAAAATACACCTCATAGAGCGCAAAATATTTTCATTTTATTTGTAATGTGGAGTTTCTACATTACAAATACCAATAATAGATTGAAATAACATATTCCAATATGCTTAGCAATTAGGCCATTAGCAAATAAATTAGTTTTACGAAACTTTTACTAAGCATTACTTTACTCTGACTTACAACAATGCAAACTTGCATGGGGATCGCCTACAAAAAGTACACTGCAATCTTTAATTATCATTTATAAATATTTGACCAAAATTTCTCTGTAAAAACCTCCAGTTTTTCCTGCAGAATACGTTTATTCACAATTAAGCACAATAAACCTAGAAAAAACATTCAAAAAACAATCAGCGTGCTTACGGAGGCTCTCAGGCATTCCCATTAGATCCTTGTAGAATAACCTTAATCGAAAAAGGTCATTACAGCTTTGCTGACATTACTAGTTTTAGCAATTTACCAATTTCAGTACGCATAATACAAACGCAGTGTAAAAAAATTGCACTGCAATAGAAATGGAAATGAAAATATAAAATGATCTACCCAGTACTATTGGTCGCTGTTGATTAACTGTTGTAATTATGATGTTTAATTTCATCTTTCATCTTTCACTTTGCGCTTGAAGAGAAGAAGTGAGAGAATACTAAAGCACAAATTATTTCCCCTACACAAGAAAACACCAGAGCAAACTATTTTAAATTACAGAAGAAGTGTTTGAAACTACCATGAATCAACAAATCTATCAACTGCCTACAAAATTCAAAATAGATTTGATTTTTTTCTAGAGCTATTTTCATGATGCGAAAACTTGAAAAACAGAGCGTATTGAAAAATACTTAAAAATACAAACAAATTTATCGCAGTTAATAAACTGACACACGAACGGAATGTTTCTCCTTTTTGCTCCAGAAACGAATACTAGCTAAAAATGTAATAGCTCTAGGTAAAAATATTTACATCATTTTTAAAAAAATATATTGTAAATAACCCATCAATAAAATAATAATTTAGAAATAAAAACAAATTTTTCGTCGCAGTAAGACATTAGATAGTCCGAATTGATTCTTTCGGCTATGACAGCAATCTGATTCAAAGGAGAAGAGTCCGCTAATAACCTCGGTAAAATAATGAAGTTCTGCTTAAAAAGAACCAAAAGATCGATATTCCGAATCGAAGAGCATTTTTTCATACGTTCTTTAAATCTATGAATTTGTTTTTTTTTCAATGTTTTCTTTGTCTAAAAGTCTGTCCGCTCATTCACAATCTCACTTTAATATCACGACCGAAAAAATTAATAATTATATTTTTCTATGAAATGCAGTATCAGAGTTGAAATAGCGCCAACAAGTAGCAAATAATTAAATCCTTTGATAATTCTCGAAAAGTTAGCTTACCACTTTTATTCCATCCGTCATTTTTCGACATAAAAGAAAACATCTATAGCTAGCGGCAATTTGAAATTGTTAAATAAAATGGCAGACATTTTTCATTTCATTTTCAATGTTTTTATCCATTGCTCCGTTTTCTGATTTTAATTTTACGATGAATTCGATGCGAAAAAAATTATCCGTAAAGAAAAACAATTTCTTCTCGCCTCACAACTTCTGCGAAAGAATTATTTAAAAGAAGAATATTATGACCTACAGATCAAGACAAGGCTGAGAGTAGATACAAGAATCATCAAAAGGGTGCAAAGCGTCCACGTAATTTACTTTTCTACTAAAAGTCTACTTATTTCTTCGAAATTAAGTTCCGACTTTGTTAGTCACCATAAAAATTTATTATTTTTAAATATGTATTTGAGCTAGATATAGATTGAACTGAATGTAGTTTCTACCATATACCCTGAAGCTATTATCAATAGTAGGGGATATACTTGTCCTTGGTCCGTCTTGAGATTTGTATTTCAATCAAAAGATATTACAATGATGATTTTACAATTTCCATTGAGATCGAAAAATATACACAACGGAATGGAAAACAAAACATATTATGCGCTGGACAATCTATTTGTATCAACAAGAAGGCAATGTTTACTTTAACTTGGCAGAATAATAGCATCCTCCAATACGGTATAAACGGTAGCAACATGTGTATTTCAATTTTCCGAACAGACTACATCGTCAGTTGCCCCGCGTCGTTGAGAAATACCCTATTTGTTTCCGGGGGCATTTTAAAATGTCCTTAAGAACTTTGCTTGTACGATTTGAAAGTGGACTAGGAAGAATTATTTCGTAGATAATATGTGTGCTTTTGAGAATTAACATCAAGTAGCACTCGCAAATTGTCTCTGCTCCGCAATTAGCAACAGAGCCAAACAGCTGTTTATAGAGGATCGTCATCGATAGCAATGCAACTGTGGTTGCGGCAGTCGAATTGGAATTGGTGAAATCTTTAATTTTGTAGTATTTATTTGTGTTTCTGGCTTTCAATACAGCTAGATAAGGATAAGGATTATTGCTGGTTTTAAATAAACAGCTCCACTACAGCTTAAAAATCCGTCGATATTAAGGAAAATCGTGAATAGAAAAGTGAATCGTAGGTCAGTGTGATTTCTCTGAGAATCAGGGATTTGTCTGAAAAAGTGTGAATCGGAAAATTTCCCTTAACCGAACTACCAAAGGTTTGAGAATCTAGAGTACCATGACGGGATCTCATAGTTCCTTGGATTGTCAATAGTCAGTGTGTTTTATCACCGACTGGAAAAAAATCTAATACGGTTTTATAAATAAAGCTTTACTCGTCATTAACAGTTGGAATTTGTAAAACGCCAAAGAATTTTCAAGAAAATTGGATGACATTCCGATTAAAACGTCGCAATTATATTATTAAATCCGAAAGCAACACAAAATATCTAAAAAAAAAAGAGGAACGTGACGGAATCGTAAGAGGAAGAGAACGTAAACGATTACAAATGCTGAACTAAACAATTAAAGTCGATCCCGTTATCTAGAATTTTTCTTAACCTTTACTTTTAAATGTTTGTGTTAACTTTGTAAATTTATTATACCAACTGTTATTCTTTATAATGTTTTTTTTATTTGCTGTAATTGCATATGTTTCCCAAACGGAATGGAATAAATAAATAAATAATATCAGTCACATCGATGAAGGGTAGTGGCTTGGACATCAGCCAAAAAAAGATTCTGCTTAACTGAACTAGCCAGAGCTAGCAAAAAATTCTAGCGCATCAGAACCGCTAAAAAAATGATTTTCAAAGAAATTCTCTTTGAGTGATCAAAAAATGTGGAAAGACGTTATACACTTTTGTAGTATTATATCAACCATTCCTTACCGAAAGCAACAAAAACAAACTATAACATAAACGATGAAATTGTTCAGTGTTGGCAGCACGTATCCAATAAGTCTAATAAGCTCATGCTAAAATCAACTTATCCTTTGAATTTCGTTTTCATCCGAGGATTTCATCGAAAGTTTCAGCGATTAAACGTTTTTTGAGGCTGCCATCCGAAAAATTTTCAACATTCGTAAAATTTAAACTTTTATTACTTTTTTATTATAAATGCTTTGCATATGAATATGTAATGGAAGCATCCAGTGCTGTCGTTTTAGTGTTTCTTTGTGCAGTAAATAAAACTCCGAGCTTGCAGCAGATTGCTCTAAATCTTACATATTAGTTTACGTTCACAGTCAATACATAATGTTCATATACAGAGATTGTACTTAGTCACGTCCGACTCGTTCGCTGGTCACGGCAGAAGAGAGAGATCCTTGCAGTCAGGACGGCTGTCGATGCGGTTTAGTTCTTATATTTGCCGCAATGTGTGCGACTGTCGCTGCATATCCCTACACTGCAAGCTAACCAAAATCATGTGAGCGTCGTACAATATCGTAGCGACTAAGTACCTACTCGAATTAACGCAGACTGACTGCAAGCGGCTGGTCGGCATCATTACTGGCCACTGTCTTGTAGCAGCTCATGCCACGAAAGTCTCAGAAACAATCCAACACCTTCTGTGCTACTGCCCGGCACTGGGGAGAACCAGGCAGCGCTGCTTCGGTGAGCCATGGCTGGTGAATCTCTCACATGTAGCAGAGCAGGGGCTGAAGGACATACTTCAGCTCGCAAAAAAGTCCGGGGCCTTCGATGGCCGTTTGGACTGAACTTTCCTTCTCCGGGTTCATTAATCTGGTATCGCTACGGACCAATGGGTCTATGTGTGGCCCTGTGCCAGCCAGTTAAACTTAACCTAGCCTAACCTAGGGCACCTTGCTGCAGGAATTTCAATTCACTGATTGAACAAATAAATTTCAGAGCCTGTTTCAGATCTGAAAAGATGTCAACGACAAAATATGAAATTTGAGCTTTGTTGTAGTTTAAAATTCAACACAACACCAATTACAATTACCATTAATCATTGAATGAAACTGTTATAAAACTCTTTGTAGCGAGCTTTGAAAAAATTTTTTTCAACATAAAATGCAAGACTTAAATTGAAAAGATTGTGGATGCATAATTATTGGGGGTCTCTCCAATTTCAAAAGTTTTTAGTGTAGCTTATTTCCTGAATTACAGAAACGATTATGTACAGCTACCATTTTATAAAATCAAGAAAAATAATCTGTCAAAGTCAAATGAAATGAAATCGTAGACCTACTTTTTGTGTGATGAAATCAGGAATCAAAAAACTTAGCAGCAGACTTAGTTTAACATTCACTGCTATGGCTTTTTCTAACTAAACTGGCGATTAATTGATTTTTAACTATCATATTTCCTGGGTATAATGTGACATTTTTCCGCTTATGATTGCAGTTAAGGTTTGATAAGTAATGTTTGGGATCGATTAAGGTGTTAGTAGCCTTGTATGATAAATGAAGTTGTACTAGCTGTGCTACATTCAAAGTAGAAAACAGGGTACCAATAGGTATTCGTACAGGGGCTTTATTTCATGATAAAAATGATCCAGATTTAAATATTTAGATAATGGTGATTCATTATACGTTTGTTTGCTTGTTGTATGTTGTTACATGTTTCCTCTGGAATCGGAGCAGCACAACGCACAAACAGGATTTATTTCATATTCTTCCATAGCTCACCAAAAGTACTTTCGTAAATAGATTAATGCAATCGTTTTCTCGTAATAAAACACAAACCCTTTCGAAAACGCGTAGTAATCAATCAATATTAAATGATATTTTAATATTTTTGCTGATCTATAGCAAGGTAGAAGAAATGTATAAGTATGCTAATGAAATTTATAAATTTCAATATACGACACTATTAATTTGCGCAATAATAAACTCAGCCGCAGCTAATGCACAAACTGTTTGTTGTGATAGCTAATAAAAACGGTTTTCACTTTTATGCACAATACTTTGTGCGCTCGAAATGAATGAAACTAACGTAACGTGTACAACTGCAAATGTTTTCTCACAATTTATTTTGATGCAATAATAATTATATGTAATAAAAATAGATATAATAATAATTAACCCACACTGGGCGCTGAAAATTAATTCACTATTTACTACACTCTTGGTTCATCGAGACGGAAAGTGAAAATTTCAATAGCTAACAAATTAACAATGAGGCTTTTTGTAGACTCCAAAGTGTATTTTAATATAATCTTTTCACTCCATGGTCATATTGTAGAAACATTGTTGTCTTTCATTTTGCTCAAAGTCAAGATGAAATCTTGTGCCTTCAACTACAAGCATGCAACTGTAAATGTTAATGCCTTATTAAGTATGATGGTCTTAGCATCTAAGAAAGTGTATCAATTTCCGACTTTAACCTCGAATTTCAAGGTTAGTAAATTACTCTCATTAATCTATAAGCTGTACTTTTCTATGAATTAGACCTTTTCTAAAACAGGAAATTAAATCACCTTACCGGAGACAGTTGGGTTTTAGCTTAAGATTCCCGATAGGATATGGTGCTATGGGTTAGACCTGCGACGGACTGACGCACCTTTATTTTCTTTGAATTTTTCGTACTTGATGGATATAGCATACTCTTGTTGCTGCTCCAGCCATAACATATAATTCTAGTGTTTTATGGGTTTCCCGGCTTCCATCATAAAACTATCATTGATATTACCGCAGTTCGAATTAGAATAGTTTTCTTCATTGCGGAAGTATGAAAATGCCATGCATATGTATGCGAGCATGAACTAAATGGTCTTGAGATAATTTCAATACTGATATATGATTCTCCATGCGAAACAAACAGAAAATTGCAAAATGGAAAACTCTCAGCCATGAAATAGTCATCAAATGAGAACATTCTTCGAGTAGATATAAGACAACTGATTGTATAATATGCATTCTATATAAAGCAACTACTAGAATATAACTAGAAGAATGTGCATATTCAAGTCATTGCATACATCGAAGAACAGGATCAAATCCATTATATTTTCAGAAACAGACATTTCCACACATCCGGCTACAATTTCATGTTTTGTAGTCCTTTAGCCAAAGCTTTCATATCGATCAAAGTTTATATGACGTGAATGACTGTCAAAATGCTTGAAATTAAAATCCAAGAGGTATACCAAAATGAAAAGACACTTTATGGATATATGTATGCATTTGTAGAAAATTTCGCATACACTTGGCGATTGAAGGCATTATGTCATCATCCCCCAGACGCCGTATGCACATATAAAGTGAAAAGCACAATATATTATTAATTTCGACAATTAAAAATATCCATAACAATTATTGCAGTAAATGAAATCAGTTAAGTGAAGAATAATAGGAAAAATAAATTTAAAAAAAATCCGCAAATTGAAATAAATTTTCGGACACGCGTAAGCACCTACATATCCTATAAACAAATTCACGAGGACACTTTAAATAAATGATAACTTTGATCCCTTTTCAAAAGTTTGACAGCACATATAGAAATGTAGTTGTAGAATATAAGGTTATTGAACTGATGCTCGAAATGTTATTTGATTTGGAAAAATATACTCATACATTTTTAGCATATTTGGATGTGTTTTGTCTTGCAATCGCAAAAACGATTTCGGCTGCATTCTTTTAAATGACACTTTCGAAATTTCGAGGATATATTCCAGCAATTATATTTCTATGAAAAACTGTCAATGGATCGAAAACGTCAAGTAAACTGTCTGCTGCTATTTAAATGTCGATACGTGTTCGCTAGGTAAAGCTACATGTAGAATACCAATAAAAGAGCATACATTTTTTCAATTCTCGGTTTCGTAAAGGCTTGAGTGAATTTTATTTGTGATGATTCAATTTTGCCAGTAAATCACTGAAAATAGATGCAAAAAAAATTCTTAAGCTCGTACATTTTGAAAACATGGTATATAGTCCACATCACCACCACCACCACCACTTATTATTGCGATGAACGTACTGTATTTAGGGGTGAAATTCGCATATACATAAATGTATAAATAGAGTCTAGAGAACGATTTGAAATGGTGATATGTGTCAATGCAAGACAAGACGAATAGCGTGTAGCATATTTTACATAATTGGATAATAGTAATGGTTGGATGAAGTTATATTCTGTTTATGATATATTGAAAACTACACTCAGAAAAATTTCACCACTTAACACTTTTTTAGAATCACTTTAAATCAGAAGTTGAAATCACTTTGAAATAAAAAGTGAATCTTATTTGAATTCCACTTAATTATAAAAATTTTATTTTCAAATCAAAATTTTTCATCATTGAATTAAAAAGAAAACGTATATGGCGCCAAATCATATTTGAACATTTTTGATTCAAAAATATACATATGTATGTATATTTTAATTAGGATAGGAAGCGATAGGGTCTGAAATAAAACGTGAGATAAAAAGTAACTATTATGTTACACCTCAAAAGAGAAAGATATCAGGAATTGAAAGCAGCAGTGAGAAGTGAAGCAATTTTCCTGAATCAGAGCGTTAGTAGTGGAGAAAAACTATGGGCACTATGGACAAATTTGACAGGAAGAAATAGATAGAAATAATAGGTCATTTGACACGTTATAACCAAAAATTCGTAGATCTTTGGTATCGGAGACACCAAAGGGAATATCTGAAGTAGTAATTCTTTCGATTTGTTCAAATTGTAGATTTTAACTTTGTAGTAGATCTGCTCCATGCTTCTGCAGTTCTTCAATTAACATATTCTAGGCTTCAGAGCCATTGAGAAATGCAAAATTCAAATGTATCGTGGTAGCACTATCAATCCTCTTTTTAATTTCTGATAAGATTCGATCAAGTACCATCATTGTTGCCTTAGCAAAGAGTTGAACAGGTTGAAGTCTTCGTGGTTCGTCATCACACATCTCATCAAATTGTTTTTTGAACATCGGAGTTCGTTTATTTTGCAGAATAGATTCATCGCCAATTTTTCCAACAACTTCTTGTGCTTCTACTATCCAGTATTCAATTGAATATTCTCTCATTTCTAGCAAAGTTTTCATCAGGCTATGCATTAAAGAGACGGAACACCCAAGGATTATATCTTTTTTATGAATTTCAAGATTTCCTCGATTGATTTCGCGAAGAATATTTGCCCAAATCGTCAAGTTCAAAATAAATTTTAAATTCTTTAAAGCATTTAAGAGATGAGCTGCCTCATACTTTGTTGCCAAAGCATGCAAAGTTTGCTCAACTTCTTGCAAGGATTTTATAAACATATTTTTGCATAGTATACCACCGAGTATTGGAATCGACAACAAAGCAATTTAATCTTTGAATTACTCCAAATAGGTTTATTGCTTCCGGATACCAACAAAATTAAGGAAGACAGCCAAACACGGTTCGACCTCGGCCAGCTCATTCTTTTCTGCCATTCTGGCTTGCACTTTGTTATAGGTGCCAGTTATATTGGACCCATTATCGTAAGTTTGTACACCACATTGTCTAATATCTAAACCATCAGCTGTCAATTTATCCATAATCTGTTGACAAATATACTCTCCTGTCGTTCCAGCAGCTTCTATGAAATCAATGAATTTTTTTTTCATACCCATCGCCAGTTTTTTCTTGCATAGCGAATTACCTGTCTCATTTGTTCTTTAAGCGAGATATCTGGAGTGCAGTCGAACATTATTGTGTATTATTTGGCTTCTTGGATGTCGTTTAGCATGCTATTTCTAACTGTTTTTGCCATGATGTCAATAATTTCATTCTGTATTGTCCTTGATATATATGATACTTGACACTTTTTAAGTGATCTAATTGAAGCTTAAGAATTGAATTATGTTTGGAGAGCAAAAAAATTAAGTTCAAGAAGCTCTCTTGACCAGGCTGAGGTCATTGTGTGGAGATCGTTTTTTGATAGACACAATATAGCATCCATAACAATACGCAGGATCTGTCTAAATATAGCTGCATCCTTTTCGCAAGGACGCTCACCACCATCAAATGTGTGTGCATTCCATTTGCACACTACCATTGAACCAGCCGCCGCGTAACCGCGTGTCTCGTGGGCACTGACCGAGCGCGATTGTTGTCCTATCAATGCCTACGTGGGTATAATTTATGTGCTTAAAGTACTATAGGGCATATCACTGCCAACGACCTTAAAGTCTATGTTAATATTGAAAGGAAGCGCAGGGCTTTGGCAGTCAGAGGTAATATGTTGGCTACTAAGCAAGTTAAGGTAACGTTTTCCCAGGGATATTGCCAGAGCTTGTACACGGGGAACCTGTGAGTCAGATATGCCAAAAGATCGTTGGAAATCTTGCGCTTTCAATACAATAATATGTTCAGGATGATGATGGGATTGGCCCGCTTCTGCAGTGCGCCAGGGATGTTTTTCGAGCACAAAAACGATGGCCCTGTAGCCATCATTTGCAAAAAAAAACTATATCCCTGATCGATAGAACACGGGACACTCTCAACAGCATCCTAAAGACTATAGCTGATAGGTTCACTTCACCACTATGGAGGTGCCAAACCAGTTCGTTCTCTTAATCACCCTCAGCGCAGTGAAGTTAGCTTATCTATGTCTTTTATGTTTATATTTAAAGAGCTTTGTATTTTTATTGATAATAACCCACTATAACTGCGGATCCTTCAGTTGTCCGAAATAAACAATTTTTACTTTTATTTCTTTATTATTATACTATACTGCGCGTCTGTTATCGCAAAGTCGCAATAATGCTAAGGAATCAAAGTTGCAATAATGCATCTGCCAAGCTTGAATATGCCGCCCTCTGAATTTGCCGCCCGGGGCACGGGCTCCGGCTTGTCCCCCCCTAGATCCGGGGCTGCCTACACTATCCAGTAGTTGATCGATTAGAAGCAACTGAGTTTGATTTGATACAAAAAATTGTTGAAGTTTTATTCCCTATAAAATTGACCGTGGAGGTTAACTCGCAGAGATGCAAACTTATGCACTGCTAATACTTCGTTAAAATTTTTATTTAAACAGTTAGGAGAAAAACGGTTCATTCTTGACAACGCTATGAAAATTGCAATATTGGACCGAATAAAAGAGCGTTAGTGTGCCGAGCTATCTGATATTCTAAGATATCTCGAGAATCCACGTTGGACCAAAGAAAATTTACCAAGCGAAATGGAGTCTCTATTTTCAAAACCGAGCAACATAAATATTTTTAAAAAATTATTTCAATGATCCAGAGGCTGAACCCTTTGCTTAGTAGCCAAAGTAATGAGGATAGCTCAGTTGTAGATATCCATATTGAATCGGGACAAGGTAGTCGTCAATTGACGCTAGAAGAAAAGCTGTAATTGGAAATTGATCAAAGTATGAAAACAACTGATCGAAAAATGCCGCAAGAGACTGATTTACTTAAAATCATTGCAAAGAAAATGCATCTTCTAGAAAGTGGTGGCACCCGTGGACATAATTTGGAGCGGCCGTACAAATATTTTATGACCGTTCCACCAACAAGTATCGAATCAGAACGAGTTTTTTTCGCGGCGTCTTAAATCGGGAATAAATTCAGGAGCATGCTTGGAGACGATACTGTTGCATGCACGACCAAACATGTTTCGACGTGTCGGCCGCCGAAAGAGCGACAACCGTTAAAGTGTCTGTCTCATCATGTGTTCTTGGAATAGAAACAATCTATAAATAGCCAAAAACCGTAAACAATCTATAAATAGCCAAAAACCGTAAACAATCTATAAATAGCCAAAAACCGTAAACAAATCTATAAATAGCCAAAACACAATAACAATCTATGGATAAAACGTAGAATAATTGTCTAGAACGTAAAAAGGGAACATTCCAGAGCCTCAAACCCATGAGTCAGAAATTCCCATGAGTCATCTTCCACACAGTCAAGATCTTTAAATAACTCTCTAGAAGGCAGTTTGAGAAACTTCGAGAACCTAATACACGGACCCATTTCCCATGTCACATGGCGACGGAAGACGGATCTAGAACCCAAGACACAGCTCTAGAAAGTCCCAGATGTAGAATAATGATCAGATATGACTATAAATACCGCCGCGAGAGGAGCAGGCGATCAGTTAATAGATAGCGAAGACAGCGAAAAGCTGTTACAGTTGGAAGCGAAAGTTTGTATACGCGAGTCGATAGTGAGTTTTGGTACAAAGCGAAAGTTTGTACACGCGAGTGAGAATTTGGGTACAACGACTTAGTGGAAAGCGAAAACAGCGGAAAGTCTGTTCGGTGAAAAGCGAATTTAGTGTATCCGGGCGCGATTAATTGAAAGCAAAAAAGTGTTAAACTGTAACGCGAGATTATAATAGTGCGAATATTAAGTGTAAATAATTAATAGTGTTTATAATAAAAGTGTAATTAGTGTTTTAAAAGAAACTGTTTTATTTCACGAATGTGAAGAATATCGAACTCACGGAAGGTGTTCAACGGTAGATCACAACAACTGGTGTCAGAAGTGGGATTCTGTCGCGTTCGTGATTTGAAAAGTGACTTTTAGTGAAGTTCTGGACAGTGAACTTGTTTAAAAAGTGAAAATTAATAAGTGCGCGGACTAAATAAAAAGTTAAAAGTTTCGGACAGTGATTGAAATTTGTGAAAATTTGAGTGGACTAATTGAAATTGTGAAAAGTTGTGTGGACTAATCGAAAAACAATGCCAAAAGTGAGTGAACTAACATTGGCAGAGTTAAACGCGGAGTGCGAGAAGCAAGAGCGGAAGCTGGTAGTGCTTCGAGAGGAAATGGATTTGCTGGAATCGGATCTGCAACGCGTGAGAGCGGAAGGAATTGTGCCGGCTGAACCAAGAACCGGCAAAGCGCTCAAAGCACCAACGTTTGATGGGCAGACTTCTTGGACCATCTACAAGAAGCAGTTTGAGGCAGTTGCAGAATTTAACAACTGGAGCGATCGAGAGCGAGCGATACAACTGATGGTGTCATTGAGAGGAGCCGCAGCGGAAGTTCTATTAACAATTCCGGAGGACAATAGCTTCAGCTATTCAAGCGTGACGAATGCATTGCATATGAGGTACGGCGAAGACCACCTGAAGGAAGTTCATCGATCACAGCTGAGAACACGGACACAGAAGCCAGGGGAGACGTTGCAGGAGTTAGCTCAGGACATTGAGCGATTAACACTTCTGTCCTACCCTAGGTCGGATCCAGAACACTGGGATGAAACGGCGAAAAATGCTTTCATCCAGGGAGTGCGTGATGAAGAGCTTCAAATAGCACTTCGTTTAGCTGGAAAACGAACACTGAAGGATTCTTTGGCCCACGCTCTCATCTACGAATCGGCGAAGCTGGCATCGCGGAGAAATTTTAGAGTCGGTGAAGTACGCGAGGACTGTATGTGCAGGAAAGCCAGCATCTTCAGGGAACCAAGGAGAAGTGGAGCCCCTCAGTGTTGGAATTGCGGAGAAAAGGGTCACTTGAGGCGTAACTGTCGCAGGAAACAGAAACCGAAGTACTGTCCGGAATGTGAGCATAGCAGAGTTCCTCGATGCTGGAACTGCGGAAAGAGCGGACATCTGAGTCGTGACTGTTACAGGAAGAACGAAAGCCGATATTGCTCAACAAAACTCAAGCAACGCGATGAGTCTGGACGGTCAAACAAAACCACATGTTCTTGGAGAACGGCAGCGAGACCCGTAGGAAATAAGTTTGAAGTTCAACGGTGTGACTGCAACACTAGCAAACCTGAAACGATCACCGTTGCCAGGTTGCATGTTCGAGAGAATAACTTGAGCTTGCAGGGGAAAGTCAGTAACGAAGCTTGTAAAGTCATCATCGACACTGGAGCTGCAAGATCGATCCTGAGAGCGGATATGGCTAAGTCCTGGAAACTCAGTAACACTGAAAAATACGTGCTTCAGACGGTAACGGGTGATTCCACGCGAGTTCTTGGTGAAATCGTTCTGCCGATACAACTTGGATATATGGTGTTCGAGCATCAGTTCCTGGTAGCGGAGATAACGGACGAGTGTATACTTGGAATGGACTTCCTGGGCTCTCATGGTTTCAGCCTGGATTTGGGAGAGCCGAAAAACAAGTGGAGGAGCAACCAAGTATCATTATCTCGTCGATCAGGATGGAAACACCGAACAGAAAAAGAAGATCACATATACGTCGCTGCGAGACGAGTAGTCGTTTTGGCGGAAAAAGAAGGAAAACTGTTAGAAGTATCGCAGGGCAACATAAAATGCAGCAAAACAACGAAGAAATTTGCATCCGGATCTGAGCGGAAATGGGTGATGGGCAATATTTCTCGAAGACTGCATATTAGATCGAAAACTAAGAAATCATCGGAAGACCACAAAACAACAGCGAGGTGCGTTTCGAAGCGATGGCAGCGTCAACGGCAAAATCCTATTCGCAAACCAGAGGCAGTGAAGAAAGCGGAAACGAAGCTGTACAATTTGAGAACGAGTTTACTTAGATTTCCGAAATACGTTTTGGTGTGGAACGAACGTTCTAGTCTACAACCGGAATGGGAAGGATCGTACGACGAACGGCGGAACGAGGGTGTCTGGCGGATACATCGAAAGCACCGATCGAGAATGAAGGCTATACATCAGGTTTACACAAATGTTGACGACGAATCTGTTCGGGACGAACAGGTCTAAGGAGGGGGTAGTGTTGCATGCACGACCAAACATGTTTCGACGTGTCGGCCGCCGAAAGAGCGACAACCGTTAAAGTGTCTGTCTCATCATGTGTTCTTGGAATAGAAACAATCTATAAATAGCCAAAAACCGTAAACAATCTATAAATAGCCAAAAACCGTAAACAATCTATAAATAGCCAAAAACCGTAAACAAATCTATAAATAGCCAAAACACAATAACAATCTATGGATAAAACGTAGAATAATTGTCTAGAACGTAAAAAGGGAACATTCCAGAGCCTCAAACCCATGAGTCAGAAATTCCCATGAGTCATCTTCCACACAGTCAAGATCTTTAAATAACTCTCTAGAAGGCAGTTTGAGAAACTTCGAGAACCTAATACACGGACCCATTTCCCATGTCACATGGCGACGGAAGACGGATCTAGAACCCAAGACACAGCTCTAGAAAGTCCCAGATGTAGAATAATGATCAGATATGACTATAAATACCGCCGCGAGAGGAGCAGGCGATCAGTTAATAGATAGCGAAGACAGCGAAAAGCTGTTACAGTTGGAAGCGAAAGTTTGTATACGCGAGTCGATAGTGAGTTTTGGTACAAAGCGAAAGTTTGTACACGCGAGTGAGAATTTGGGTACAACGACTTAGTGGAAAGCGAAAACAGCGGAAAGTCTGTTCGGTGAAAAGCGAATTTAGTGTATCCGGGCGCGATTAATTGAAAGCGAAAAAGTGTTAAACTGTAACGCGAGATTATAATAGTGCGAATATTAAGTGTAAATAATTAATAGTGTTTATAATAAAAGTGTAATTAGTGTTTTAAAAGAAACTGTTTTATTTCACGAATGTGAAGAATATCGAACTCACGGAAGGTGTTCAACGGTAGATCACAACAATACTTTGGATGATTTGCTATTGCTTCAATTTTACTTCAAAAAAAAAAAAAACTAATGAAGTTTGGAAGCATTTTGTATATTTTACTTTATTATATTTCTCAATTTAAAGAGTTGTGATTTTTTGTTGGAATTGTAATAGTTGTAATTTTAAATATTTGTCTTCATACTGTCAATGTCTTGTGTAATTAATGCAGTAAATTTTTTTTTGCATCAATCATGTAAATTAGTAATTATGCAGTAAAATATTTTTTATTGAATAATTAAAATTTTTCCACTATATGTGATTCAAGTATTTTTTGAAAATTACAAATCAGTTTATAACCTACTTATTGTTATAGTTTTGAAATGAACCTGGCACATAATATAATCTGTTTACTAAAAACTTGCCTTATTTGTTGTTTTTTTTATGAAACTCGAACCTTGGGATTCCGGGATTTTCACTTTATGATCCCGTAATTCCTTGATTGAGAAACTGTGGCGAGATTGGAATCCCTACGTGCAATAAAAATGGTGTCAATCGAAAGAAGGAAACACTTTCTGTCCCCCATTACTTTCGATTGAATCATTAGATGAAAATGAAATTAGCACTGCAGGTTGATTTTATTGTAAGTGAAATTTGACAGACTTTTGCCTGAAAATTCGAATAGAATCAGTAGCTACCACTAATTAGGTCGGTTTTGCACCAATAGATCAATCAACTTGCACATTGCAACAATTTTTTTATTTTTTTATTCTATTTTGATCTTTTATTGATAAAGCAATCCGAAAAAATCTATCCACCCCTATAACTAACGGTGCAGTCATCGATTTGGAATGCAATTCACACAATGACTTAAACAAGTTTAATAAATTTTTGACTTCGGTACTGGTTCAATTTTCTTAAATCTCTTAAAGTTTTTAGGTGGCAGCCCACAACATCTTTTCGTTCCTGTATCTTCCGATCCAGTTGTCGCATCAAAACGAAATTCAAAGAGTAATTTCGTCTCAACGTGAAGCAGATATGACGTGGTTTGTTAGGAGAGGGCTGCTAGAACTGGTCATTTTGTCGTTATTGTATCAAAAGATGCTACCAAGAGATGCTACCAAGACACTTGTAATCGAAGGATGCAGCAACTGTTTAAATTTCTTAAGTATTGAAATTTTTGCTGGTGATAGTCCTCAAAGCTTTTCTGCTCTCATAGCTTCTGATGTAGTCATATCTTGTGCACTGAGAAATATTATTATTGAAATTTCATATGCTATATATCTGATGCGATGATCCGGTTGTGCGCACAAGAACTTGAATTAATAAACATTTCAACCATACTCAATCTGGAATGAAATCTACACATTTTTCCTTGCTTTCTTCAAAAATCTTTCTTTTCAAATCTTTCTAGCGCTTCTTTTGCTCTTTTGATCAGATATGACGCGATGTAACATATCTTAAGCTTCGTATTTAGAAACTTCTAAAAATCTAAAGCGAAAAATATTTACTTCTATTTATAACTCATGTTCAACTGCTGGAAATAAATTTATTATTATCCTTCTATTTAGTACTTTGAAATTCAGCTATGTTCATCATATCTTTTTCCCAAATCACTGCAGTGATTAAAAATTGGAATTTTCACAATCACTTTTTCACCAATTATTGAAAAGTCACGACATTTTCCATATTTTTAGAACAAATTTATCAAACGCATCAGTAAAGCTATGATTATTATTAAAAAGTTGCTCAAATAACTTTTCAAGGAAAATATAGCGTGAAGCTAAGAATTTATCTTGGAAATTTATAAAATAATATAAAATGTCTCAAAAAAAAATTGATTTATGAAACAGGACACTTAGCTACTAGCAATCTATTCGCAGTTTGCTTTCAATTTAAAAATCTGCTGGTTTCGAAAGTGATTATGACAGCGAAGTTTTCGCTTTCAATTCGAAATGAGTTTATTTTGGGAGCCTCCAGTAGCATCGATTAACGGTCAAATATGAAACCATGAGAATCAGGCAATGCTTTTTACATGGAAGTGAATAACAGTGCACCTCTATCGCCCAGTCAACTTGTGATTCTTTGCTCTTCGGATATTCGCAATAGTCCTTCTCTTCAGGAAAATGAGATAACTTGTGCTAACTGTGTTGATTGAATCTTTGAAGTTGCAGTTGAAAATAAAATACAATACTCCATTATCCGATAAAATAAAATAAGCAGTTATACGATACCATCATCTTTGCACTCAACCACATAAACTGGTGATGGTCCTACTATGCCACCGTAACCAAACACAATTTTATGCACTTCCAATGAGAAAAAATTATGTGCATCACTGGACCCAGCTGCTCAGTAATAAATCCTCTAATAGCCCGCTATATTCTCAAAGCGTGTCCTTTATTTTAATTCGACGAGTGAAATACATCAGTTAATAAATATTTATATCATCCTTTCGATCAGTACACTATTACAACGTCAGACATGAAACTCAAACGAATCTCATAAAATTTTATGAAGCCTTCGATTCAAAGAACTTCCATCGCGTCTGGACAACGTTCTGCATTCAACACCAACGACTGCCAACATCTTTATCTTAATCTATGAAGATGATATTTTTTTCGTTTACTCTATCCAATCGAATTATGCGCGATAATACTGTCGGAGCTAATTTCTCATCATTATTAATAAAATTTCGCTTTACTACGGAAATTTCCAGAGAGAGTGCGATATTCTGCTTGAACTTTTGATATTTCCATGACAGCTAATTTGTTTCGTTTTGTCTGTTTCTTTTGATTGCAGAGCAACGAGGTTGAAGACTTTGTTTTCCGGGCCAATGATTTGAATCGGTTCAGTCCTTATTCAGGTAAGTACTTGTGGAATGTGTAGATTATTCGTAGAAATTTCCATTTAAGAAGTTTTGTCCTAGTAGTTTGACATAGAGTTTACTGTAACAGGTAAATTGTACGATTTTAAACTTATGGTTTTGAAGTTAGCTTATTGTGTTGGATCACCCTGTTTTGTTCCGTTCATTGGTACTGTTTCATCTATGTAGAAATATAGTAACTGTTTTGGACGTTTAAATTTTCATTACCGATCCGTATCAAATATCTCGATCTAGAGCAGTTTTTTGATAATTCCAAAAGTAGCTTAGTCCCTTACTTCAAATAGGATATTCTACCTTATATCGTAGTTAATAGTGAATCGTACGTTGGTTTGTCGTAGAATTTGTGTTTAAGTTGACATAGTCGCGTTGCGCAATCATAGTAGTGTTGACGTTACATAGTTCGTTCATGTGTAGAACTTCACACGTGCCTTGTGATAAACTAAAACTTGTTATTGTCTAACCTTCATGTTGGAATTCATTTCATTGCATACAAATGTTCGTTCCAAGTTCATATTTTGCATAACTGTGCATTGTGTTGTTAATTCTTCCTGTCCGTGGTAAGTTTAGTTGAATTATTTGTGGTGCAAGGAATACTAGTTACTCATATTTTCAAATCAACTGTTCGACTGCGTTCCAGACGACGATCGAACGCTGCTAGTGGAACGAAGTGTGGACCCGATCGGAGGAGGAAATCTCATACGAAGTCTGAATATGAACGATTTCGATAGCAATTTGGTCCACGGTAGGCAACAAGTGCGACGATCGGCCATGCCTGAAGGAATGAACGGCGACTGGAATTTGGGTGCCGAACGACGAAACCCCTACCGATATTCATGGCCCCGATACGGATCGATTCATAGCAACTTCCGAAGAGCCCTTGATTCTATTGGCGGTGGTCACTTAATAAAAAGGACTCTGGACTCAATTGGCGGAGCAAATTTAATTCGGAAGTAAGAGGATTATGTTCCGGCAAAACGTTTGCATACGAAATGACATGAGCGGTTGTGACACTAAATATTACAGCTTTGTGAAAACGCATACGAAAAAATTGTAACTTAGAAAAAATAACAAAAGTTGATGAATTATACATATTTATAAGTTGATGCCATTATCGTCTATGAAGTTTATTTTCAATAATTGTGCCGGATGATGTGGCTTTGTTCAATATAAAATATAACCAGTATTCGCTGACAAAGTGCATCTAATAAATTCAATTATATCATGTCTCACTGTGTTTTACTGGCAAGTTCAGGGGTAAGTTGAAATGATCCGTGAAACTTAGGTAAGGACGATTGTTAAAGTTAAGCTGACTTTTAAGTTTTTGTGATTATTGGTTTATAATTTGAAGCGTTCAAGCGACCCTGTTCCGATAACATTGTAGCGGATACTACTTTTGCTCTGGTATGCATCCGAACATCCTCTATTTAATAATATAAAGGCCGTTATTTTTTCATTGAAAAATATTTTTTCACTGAAAAAGTTCACTATAATGGTTTGGTGTCTTGTCAGGTCTTGTCAGGAAATTAAATGGTCTAGTGTTTTTGAAATAATGATTTATAATATCTATTAGCTCAGAAATTGGATACATCATTGTTCGCTTAAATATAAAATTATTGCTGACCTTACCATGTTTCACACAATAAAACACTTCAATTTATTGACCACAACAAAATACTTGGCCATCATGCCTATGCTTTCAAAATTTACTACAAAAAAAATTCTTCGCAAGTATTTTGTTGAGTGCAATGTATTACGTGCAATATTGGCGTAGCTATAATTAATACAATTTTTAAAAATTGGTAAAATACGGAATGCACTATTCAGTGCAATTGTTTAATTCCGCAATTTACTTTCGTTAGAATGCCAACATCGTTTAAAATTTTGATTTATGTTAAATTTTGGGATTTTTCGTTTTAACCGCAGAATGGTACCGTGAGCAATTTTTACTCACATGCATGATATATTTCGTCGCGCATCAGCCTGTTGGCCACTCTGAAGCTATATAGCTATATACATTTCTTTATGTTTAATGATAAAATAAAACATATACATAATACTATTGTTGCCTTCTTTTTAGTAAAAACATGTACCTATAAGCATCCAAAAACTTACCGTACCATTCTAGGGTTAAAGTATCGAAAGAAGCATTTTTACAAACATAATTTTAGTTAGTACAGAAACCTAACAATAGTTGAAGCACAAACCAAACTAACATTGCCAAAATGCTGTCAGTTCAGTATAGACTAGCTTCAGCAAATATCATAGCAAAGAGTGTGCTAATGCTCTATTCCATATGCTATAATGGCACCGGCGACACATTGATATTAATGCTGCGCTTCCTTGGCCTTGCTAACGTGTCTGAGGTGCTATAAAGAATCGTATACAGTGTACCATGCAGTGACTTTCAGTTTGGTTCAGAGAGGTCGCCGATTCATATCGAAATGTACTAAATTAAGTAAATTTGCAAGATTTCGAATTTTGGAAATTTCATAAAAAATTACACGTGATTGCATTCCAAGTTTAAAATTTATTTCGTTTTAAGGGCAATTGAAATGACATAAATTTAATTGAATAATGTTACTTAATAACCTAAAATGTCGTCTCCTCGTAACATGTTAGTTAACAATTTCTGTACGTTTTACATGCTTGCATAGGAAACGGAATAGCCGAAATTTTGGAAAAAGCACGCATTCGAGGGTATATATCATATATTTTACTTTTAACTTCATTTCCATAACTAATATTTCCACACTACATCGATACGACACTAAAATCATTTCTATTTCTCTCATTACAGTGAACTAGCAAACAACCCCGCATTGCTAGAATACTACTTAAGTATTCTCAATTCGAGCTCTGGAAGGCGCAGTGATGGTCCTTCAATCGAGATTATCAAAAAGAACTTCGATGAAATCGATCGTACAGGGTTCAAGCACCTAAAAAGGAATTTCGATGAAATTGATCGTGTCGGCTTTAGTGAATTAAAACGCAGTGTATAAGACTTGGCTGTCTGTCGAGATCTGTGAAATGTTCTTTCGTAATTATAATAAATGGAATAATAAGTCAATGTTTTAGCAAGAGAAAATGTATACTGAATCTGTTACAATTACAATCTTACTGATTTCAAACTAATTTAGCAACAATTTCTTTGTATGCATTCCCCATGCACCTGGGGAATGTTACTAGTTTCTTAGGCTAAAATGCACGATTTACAGAGGTAAGTTAAGAACGTAGATAGCAACATTACCATCCACTATTAATAATATTATATTTCAACGCAACATAAAACCACAATGTGAAACTTAGTAAACACTTCAACTATCCCTTATAAAGTGCTTCGAGTAATTCAAAACTGGAGATGTATTTTTGCTGATGAGCTTTGGTCTGATCCATCCATTTCCTCCGAATATTCCTCCAGCGTCTCTGTTGGTCCAGGATTAATACTTCGGTTGTAACGGAAGGGGATTCCAGATCCTAGTTTCAATGAATATAATTAAATTTGCCCAAAGTTATAATTTACACTTTTACATAGTCCAAGGAAATTAGATTCTTATCAGCTGTTTTTTGTTCGGGTGTGGGCGACGGGATTCTTGGTATATCAATTTTCTTCACAGCCGGCAGAACGGTGATTTCGTCGACGGTTCCGTCTTTCAGTTCTTTCATCAGTTCCTCTCCATCTTCACGTTTTTCAGGCGATGGTGTTTGCCGATTGCGAAGACTGCGGTAGCAACAAAATATTACTTTCGTTTCAACAAACATTAATAAATTTACTTTTGTATCGAGTTGGAGCGTGGTTGATCTGTTATCCATGCTCTGCAGATCGGATACAATGGTGTATTTTCGTCGTATTTAGCAAGGTCGAGACTCCTATCGAATAGCTTCATGATGTAGCTTTCGTGAACTGGTCCAGTAGAAGCAACCTCTTCGGGTTCTTTGCGAGCCCGTTTGGGTGGACGGCCACGAGTTGGAGCAGTATATTTCTTTTCTGATTCATCTGATTGCTCGTCATCGCTGGCTGCTACTAAATCTTGAAGAACACCCTTTAGTCGGCCGCGCGCCAGCTGTATTTCACTTCCTGAAAAGTACACGCTTTGGTTTCAAGTGAAGTATAGTTAGCAATTTTAGTGAAACGCGCTATTTTTGTGCACTGTGGTAGCAGAAAACAAGTTGATAACACAGCCTCTACAAGGTTTCCGCGTAAATAAACGAATTTTTATCGGTTCATAGTGGTAGTCCTTCCTTCATTTTCTTTGTGCCATACGGGTTCTAGCGTTTTATTTAATTTTATTTAATTTTTTATTTACATTCATAGTTAGTTTTATTTACATTCATAGTTAGTTATTATTTAGTTATTTTCAAAAACCCGAATTTCGACTTTCGGTGATTCTGAACTTCGTTTAGTCTACGTATCTGAAGAGACCTCCGACACACAAAGAATGCAAAACTTTCAGCGCCACACAAATGTAGAAAGCACCGACTATCTAGGATACACCTACCTTTCTTTTTAGGGGGCATTCTTTCAATAGAATGTTTCGGACAGACAACTCGCTGTTTCTCAAAAGTGTTGATGTTTGCGATGTTTGCAGTTTGTACAGTTCAAACTGTCAGTCTCCGCTGAGCTTCTTCTAGCATATTCTTAGCACAATGCTGCTGGTGCTCAATCAGTACTGCCACATCGAGATTCAGGATTCAGGGTTGAGTAAACGACGCGAACCTACGAAAAGGAGGGAAGCCAATAGCCAATATTGCCGAAAATGGCGAGGATGGAGTAATCGAAGAAACAATTTTTTTTTAATTTTAAATTAATTAGTTTAAAAAAAGACACCCCAAAAACAAGCGCAGCTCAAAGCATTGAACAAAAATCGTAAAAGAACTTTGTACTTTGTACCAAATCGCGCACTCCCAAAACCACTCAAAACTGAATGATTGGGACTGATCGCCGATTGACAATAAAATAATATATCATTCATTCGAGCATAGCCGTCATATTCGAGGCATTTTTTCGATGTTAATTGTCGGTGAAATTGAAATTGGCCGTTGTTGATTTTCGTATCTTTGACGATTTTCGAAGTATCTTTTACGATTTTTGAAGCAACTGTTCAATGCTTTGTGCTGTGCTTGGTTTTGGGGGTGTATTTTTTTAAACTAATTAATTTAAAATTAAAAAAAAAAAATTTCTTCGATTCCTCCATTCTCGCCATTTTCGGCAATTATTGGCCAATTAGGGGGCATTCTTTCAATAGAATGTTTCGGACAGACAACTCGCTGTTTCTCAAAAGTGTTGATGTTTGCGATGTTTGCAGTTTGTACAGTTCAAACTGTCAGTCTCCGCTGAGCTTCTTCTAGCATATTCTTAGCACAATGCTGCTGGTGCTCAATCAGTACTGCCACATCGAGATTCAGGAAATGTGCCCCTCCTTCTTCGCCTTTGCCGTGCCATTTTTGTACAAAAACGACACAAAAATGACTCCGGTTCTTGTATTTAGTTAATCGGTTTAAACCGTTCGGTTTAAGGCTGAGCATATACGGCCGTTCTCCTCCGTTTACCTCCGTTTACGTCCGAATCTTCATCTCCGTTTTCGTAGTTCGCGTCGTTTACTCAACCATTTTTAGACACATTTTCAGAAGCTGTAGCTAATCGGAGACTATAATCTTTTAGAACCTAAACACACGGGGGTTTTTTCAGATTTTTCGTAGCCAAAAACCAAGGGACGGCAAACACGTGAAATGTGCGAAAATGGCGAGACGGATTCGAAGAAAAGCTACTTGTTGTTGCTGTTTGGACATGTCAGACCGAGGCTTCAGTGAAGTAAAGATGTATCCGTCGATTGGTACATAAACAAATAGTTGTTATGTTTCCCATTTTCGTAATCGAATATCCAGATTAATATGGCCTCGACGGAGAAATCGAATTCGATGGGATCATTTAAATCAGGTTCGAACTCTCAAGACGAGGTAATGTGATTATTCGCCGCGATTGTTTGGTCGAATTTGTTGAAATTTGTCTCCCGTAGGATACGTCAAAAGAACTTGACCCACGCTTCGAATGTCCTATTTGCATTTATTGGCTGCGGGATCCTGTATTGACATCGTGTGGCCATCGCTTTTGCAAGAATTGCATTGAATCTTGGCTCAGGTGTGTAATTCAAAAATTTGCGTCACCGGATTAGTCATACGATCTGTTTGAACCTGTTTTGCAGAAATCAGAGCCAGTGCTGTCCACTTGATAACAAGCCGCTTTCCAGCGAAACAGATATCTTTCCTGACAACTTTACACGGCGTGAAATTTCACAAATACAAAATCCTTGCCCGAATGCAAACGCAGGGTGTCCGGCAACAGCTTCGCCCTTTGAAATGGAAGAACATTTACTGCAGTGTCAATATCAGCGTAAAGCTCGAAATTTACGGTGTTCATTTGCCAGTCTGAATTGCCACTTCTTGGCAAACAACGAGACAGAAATGAATTTACACACGCGGAACGACATGTCGACGCACCTGAATGTAAGGTCTTGCTGTCCTGTTGACAAAATCTTAATGAATGTATTTTAGCTTTTAATGAGTGCTTTGAATCGCACGAATCTCTTAAGCGAAATCGATCCAAAGCAATGGGACGCGCCGAGTAAGGTGGCGATACAACGTGAAAATAGTAGCAGTCAAGCAGACGAAGATCTCATAAAGGCTATGTACGAACGTATTGTAGTTTTGGAGCAGCGCTCTCGTGAACAGGAAACTAAGATCGAAAAGCTAACCAAGGAGCTATCGATGTCATGTAAAGCGTGCGAAGTACAGTCGCGATACAGCTATGGAGTGATTGTGTGGGAGCTGCCACAATTCAGGAACAAAGTCGATTTGATGCTGAGCGATGCGAATATACGGTTTTACAGCGATGCAGGCTATACCTCACCACACGGATATAAATTTTGCGTTCGAATGAATATTCCGCCAAAATCACGCGAGTATTTCAGTCTACATGTGCATATGATGCAGTCAGAAAATGATTTTCACCTGAATTGGCCGTTTCAAGGACGAATAAAAATCAGTATGGTGCACCCCAGGTAAGTTTACGTGTCCTGCTAGGAAACTGATTTTCTACCAATAATCTTAAAGAGTAAGTGTGAAGAACGTGAGATTCCGTTTAAATTTGCTGACTGATGGTAATAGTAATCAGGAACGAGTGAAGAAACGGTTACATTATTTATTATATCGAAGTAGATTGCGACTATAATAGTGGAGAAAATCAGTGTGGTGCAAAATAAAAAACATTTATGCCGAAACCCGGGATTGAACCGGGGACCTTTAGATCTTCAGTCTAACGCTCTCCCAACTGAGCTATTTCGGCGACGTGGATGTGTGAGTTAGATGTCAAATTAATATCACTTCACTACATATTCAGAAATATTTGAGGTCGAAGGCAAACATTTATCGCATAGCTATAAACAATTTTTCAATTTTATAACTGTAGTCATCCTAACCGCCTTTTCCGTTTTAGAGATCAGTCGCTAACTCAACATGACACAATTATGTCCAAGCCTGAAATATTAGCATTCCAACGTCCGACCGAGGACGTGAATTCTAGAGGATTCGGATTCCTGAACTATGCCAACATTGCTGACATATTCAATCGGGGTTTTGTTCTTGATGACAAACTTATCATTAAAGTAGATATAAACATAGTATAAAATGAACCTCACGGCTCAATATTCCAGACCAAAACTACAGCTGGAACCTATGGTGGAGAGTAGCAATAGCACTAGCCCATATCCTTAATAGTGAGCATGTAACAAAGTAAATGTGCCTAGTGGTCACGTATGTAGTGTAGATGTTTTGTAACGCTTTAACTTTTATATGTTTGTAGGTTCTTTGAAAGAAAGAATGAAAGATTACTGCGAACAACATTGTTTTATTATGTACCTTGAATTTAATTTGACATTTGCAACAAAATTTTCATGCTAGTGCACGACTGGACCGAGCGGCTCGCCGCGAATCGATGCAAACTCCAGACGAGTGTCGATAGTTTCGTCAACCTGCCCAATAACAGCGATATTATCGCCACGAATTATATGAAGGCCCAACACGATTTGCTCAATGCCAGCTGTAGTAGAAAACACTCTCTCGTGTGATTCGTCTAAAATCACATTGATTGTTTGGTCGAACCCTTTGAGAGTTCCAACAAAATTTCTACCATCAGCAGTTATTATTGAAACCGTACTATTCACATAAGATTCCAATCCTGAAGCCATAATATTCACACTAGCGTCCCTTTCCTGAACAGATGCCGGCTACTTTCCGTCTTTGAGTTGACAGGGATGACAGTGACAGAAATGGCGGAAATGTCACTTGGGGCGATCTTCTTTTTGTCTCTGATAAAAGATGCTACAAAGCTTTGAAACATAACGACCTATTAGTGTATTTATTGTTCCTACGATTTACCATTCGTTAATATTTCAATTGTTTTTCCATAACAAAAACTTGGGGGCTTCTACGAGCAATGAAACATTCTAATAACTGGCTAGAAACAAATTAGTGATTAAATATCAATCAGATATCGCTAATTTCTGTTTGGAAATTCAACTGTGATGCAAGGAAGCACATCAAAGATCATCAAAAATCAATGCCCCAGTTTGAAGCCTCCATTATTTTATGCTGTTTTCTCTGTCTTGCTAGCAATGTTAAACAAACAATTAAACTTGAAAAATAAATTTAAAATTTATCGAAGAACACTCTACTCTGAACAGATCTGCTGGTTCTACAAAAGCTAGTTTGCTGGTGCAAAGGGACTATGCAATATTTACCAAAAGAATATACCTACACTTAAAGCATCAACTGTCTAATTTAAAATATTAGTACGAATCATCAACTGCACGTTTCTTTGTCTTGATTACAGTCATAGAGTTGAAATAATTATTCCCACCATAACCTTCGTTGTTGAAGTTGGAAGTTACTCCTTTCGCGACCAATTTATATGATTGTGGAGTAATAAGTTCCATACCTCACTTTACCGTTGAATTAACTCGGGTACCTACTCACAGGCCAACTCAAAACTCGGTGTGAGAGCCGATGCATAGAACTTAGCCACACATTTAAAAACACTCCATATTTAAACATGTTAGAAATTGCGACTTTCTTTCCTGACATCTTCCTAGCTTAATGTTGAAGCATCATAGCAGATCCGTAGACATTTTTGCCACTTGGATTATATGCAGCTGCTTATACCAAATTTAAGTTTTTTTTTTTACATTAAACCGACAAGGAAAGCATACAATTAATTTCAAAAGAACTCTTCGGATGATTCGATGTGGAAAGAAACATTCCTCTTTCCTTCCTTCATTTGTCTCATACCTGTTTGTTTATGAGCTCAGCCCTTGCCTCTTCTCCGTTCCATTATCCAGTGTTCAAAAGTTCTTGATAGCACTAATGCACAATATTCATCGTCTTCACATGAAGTAAAAGCCATGGAATTACTGTGAGAGATTTTCAGAATTTTTTCTCTTGATTTTATTTTTATTTTATCTTAGAAACCAAAATATATTCGGACTAATAATACAATAACATGATATATTACAACATACATGCGAATGTACATAATTGTCATAAATATTCACTGGCCTAGTTAACTTTACTTCGCTTAGTCTAATTAATTTTATTATTGAAAATAAAACAAGGCAGGTGATTCATAGGATAGTAATAGGATTAAGGAGATTTGTAAAGTTTCTCTAGATACCTATCAATTATCGATTGACTTGTCTATTTTCTTGATATTTTACTTTGAAAATTTCTATTTTCATTATTCCATTATTATCCATTAGCCATTCTAGCTAATTCTATAGTATTCGATTTCTGAGCATTATAAACCCTTTCTATGCAATAAGTGAAGTTTGCATTTTTTCTTAGACCGCTTGCTGTGTTACTTATGTGAGTAAATTATGAATTATTTGTATAAAGCACATTTTCTTGATTAATCTTTTTTTTTAAAGTTTTAAATGGTGTTCAAGCATTTTACATACTTCTATCAATTATCCAAAAATTGTGCGAACAGTTCGTCTTAGTTTTACTTTGTATCCGATTTAAGAAGCCTCGCATATTTTTAATTTGTTCCTTGTAGGTTCTGTTCGTTCGAGAAGATGCTTATATACTGCAGCTAGCTTGTCTACGTTCAAACATTACAACGATTCAATTTGATATTAATGTGAAAAAGCTGAAATTTCAGAAATTATCTAATTTGTCTATCGTCTGTCCTATTATTGTCATGTTATTATTCTAAAACCACTCAACTTGCTTCACGCTCAACAATTTTAAATTTATTATCACCACTACATGCTCAAATACTTTTTATGCAGAATTCAATTGGTATTTCAAAGTTTCAACTCAGATACAGTTTTATGATAAAACTGGAAAAAAGCTAGGGACAAAGTGTATTAGTAGCTTCTACTTGCCAATACAATATTACATTTTCCAAAAAACTCTCAATGTTACATTATGGCGCTCATCATAGCTATCGTGCATCGAAAATAGATTTACCTCAGCGAAATTCAATTAGCAAACGTATAATGGATCCGACCCTGATGGAATTTAACCTTTAAGTGCTGGCGCACAATTGAATTTGTTCGCTTCCACTGGGAATTGTGCAGATCTTTTTATGATTTGCTCTTTATTTCTTTAGCGACAAAACATTTCTTTAGTGACATTTAAAATACCAAATTTGTACGTAAAACAAAGAAAATATTGACCAGTCAGAATCCCATTTCAAAGCTACTTCAAATCGTTCGAAAAAGGAATCTTTAGCTTGAAAGCGAAAGGTCTCGTATGGGAAAAGTTTGCACGACTACTTCAGGAGTCAAGCTCGAGTATCGAAATAATGAATTGATTCGTCGATTTATCAACAGCTTTTAAGCAATGTTTTGCATTTCACGAAGAAACATAGCCTTATATTCATAAGAATTAAATTTTATTTCAGTCATAAAATTTAAACAGTAACGAATGTTGGTAATATTTTTAGATTTATCTATACCTTCTTGGCTTTATCATGATTTCGCTTGATGCTAATCGCGTTTAGCTTTTGGGTTAAAAAATTATTGTGCTGTTTTAGTTCATTGACACAAGATTTTATAGTTAACAGAATGATCACTACTCATCTACATGTTCTTTAATCATTTGTAGATTCCAACAATGCAATTGAGAAATATATCAGATATCACTGGAGTTTGACAATACTGCAAATGTATTCATTTCATATTTGGAATCTCGACACGCCGAATCACTTTCAGTCTTCAAACAACAAGCTATAAACTAATCAAATAATATGAGGATTAATTCAATTTATTTGTTAAACAATAGTCCAAAGAAGAAATTTTATATTAAATTGAAATATTTCGCTTATTTTCCTTCTGATTGCATTAAATCTCAACAATTGCATCAGTAGGCATGAATACGGGGCACTTCTAATCAAATCAACTGTTAAAAGGACGTCGTTTGCAGCATTTGCAGTAAATCCACTTCAGATATCATTACTTTTTTTTACGTTAGAAGCTAAATGTCAGCTCCACGCTCAACAATGCTAATAAGCTTAATCAGGCGTTTCTATTTTTTATTTTCTGTTTCATGCTTACCTTCTGATTGAACTTAAATACCACAATATAAATCTAGTCTGCCTGCAGCAAGTGCCTTCTACAAATACGGGCAGGTTTCAAAGAAATCTCAACTCTAAGAAATCCAATCAAATTGATTAGCCCTTCATTAAAGGGTGCAGGATGTGGCTATATAGAGTGGATACTCTGAAGCATTCGCAGCAAACATTTATTGATTTAAAGCTTTGAGATGTAAAAGCAAATCATTCTCTGTGATTGATCTTTGATTAAATTTGGGGATTTATTTTTATTTTTGCTGCCAGATAGGTAGCTTCCCCAATTTCCAAACTCTCATGTAGTCACATGACGTTCGCATACAGCTTTATTACTTGTATAGATCAGCACGGCGAAAGTTACAACAAATAAGACTAGCATTGCAACACAATCGTCGTGAATAACTCCTTTTATTTTGCTCTTTTCTCTTTATGGAACTTTACAGCCTCCGATCCACTCATCTTTTAATAGTAATTACAACAAGATCATTTTCTGCTTTTCAGAATAATCAGAATTCAGAATAATCATTGAAATATACTTCGATTCAATAATTGACTTTTAATTAATTTACTTCGTACATGGTTCTAAGCAAAAAAACATACTTTTCGGCCTAACATCAATTGCGTTTCCGGAATGATTTTCTTTGGGTTTTATTATTGTTTATTCAAGCGAAAGGCAAGATCTTTTAGCCTTAAGAGAAAAAAGAACCGAGAATAGTTTCCTCTAATTATTCTTTCATTTTGTATCAAAAAACTTCAAACATGATAACTTAATTTTTATACAAAGTTTTAAATACTTAAGCACTAAATTAAACTAAAACGGAAAACTTAAAGTCCACATAATGTTATATCAAATTCACTAAAGTTAATTTAGTAAAAAGCTAACGCAACTTCTAAAACGAGTCAAATAATTATGCTTTATTTACTTCACAGTACATAAGATACTTTTTTGATTTTTATGTTTTGTTAATATTTAATTCTATATTTTATGTATAGGTTGTGTTGATCATCAATCATAGCTACGGACTTGTTTCTTATGCTCAAATAAGGGTTTTTCTTTAGGGTATTTTCTTCTTTTATGACTTTTTTCATTTCAGTCAATTATAATTAATTAATAAATCTATAATTCAATATTAAACTATAGTCACTGTTTATCATAAATGCCTAGAACTTTTATTAGTCACCATAATTTCGTTGCCGTTTTGATTCTTTATTGTTGCTGATAGGCTGGCGAACCATCCGACGCTTCGGTGCTCGTGCTGATGCTTTCGATGTAGTATTAGCAGGATTAGAAGTATCCTTTGTACAATTGTGGAATGTTGTTGTACGACTAATTGCAGTGGGCACTTTATTTGGTTTACTATCACTATCAGTACAAGAATAATCGACACTGCAGAACAATTGTCCATCCTACATATGTATACAACGTAATCAAGTTAAAATCATTTATCAAAAATTTCAACATGTATACTGGATTTAATTCAGTGATTTTCATCTAAGTAGATACGTACACAAGCGTCAAACTCGCATATCAATAGAAAAGACGATTTTCGCAAAAAATCTTGAGGCCAAATATTTCGCCGTGAAAGTCAATATTATTCTAGCAATATTAAAAATCGTCTTTTTTATTCTATGACTTGAAAACTTGAAAGATCATGCATGTATGAGGAGCAAGTGCAAAAGCAAAAAAATACTCGAAAGTAAACTACTGCAAAAAGCAAAACTTTCCACACCCACTGACTCGAGCTAACTACTAGTTGACTATCAATTGGTACATATTTGTATCTGAAATTAAAGACTGATTTAAGTCGGATTCGATTTTCAAACTAAATTAGTGTCTAAAATTTATGTTACAAAATAAATTTATGACGTGCATATATTGTTAATGAAAGTTCTTCCAAATGAGGTTTCCAAGTTCTTTTCTGAAATAAATTATATGTCCTTTCCATTTTTTAAATAAATTGTTTAGACATGTTTTACACGTTCTTCAAATTGCACCGCATCTTTATTTTATCGAAATATCTTTTTTTACTTGCATATTCGGTAACGCGACTTTCAATTGTGACATAAGCTGGCGATCTTGATCCCGATTTTATTTAAGTGCAGAGACTGGTCGATGCGCATTCCGTCAAAGCAACCAACACTATATATACTCTTCAACTTGTAATCTTGTGCAAGGAAATTAACTAGAACTGGCAGCATAAAATTACATTCAAATATTCGGAAACTAGATCAACCTAGAAACATCGAGTCTCCAGGGACAGAAAATCATTTGTTCATACACAATTTCGAAATTAGCCCGCGCGGTGTTGCAAATTAAAGTTGGTAATAAAAACAGTGAAATATTTTTGTGATTAATTATGTATTAATGAATCTTGCCTAAGTGATTCACATTTGTCTGAGATTTTCATGCAATTTAACAACAGTTTATTGTGGTGCTCTGTGCTGAGTAGTATGCGAATTAAAATAAATAAAATAATTCAAAATCATACATAAAAACAGAAGTATTTTTTAAATTACGAACTAAATGTGCGAAATCATTCATCAAACACCTGCTTTTCAAACCTGTACTCAAGATTTCAAACTCAGCTTCGTGGTGTTTTTCAAATCTAGCTGTATGATTGTCGTTTAAGGTTTATTCCGAACAATACGTGTTTGATATGTATATTTCCCGAGTGAAATCATTAGAATAGCGGAACTGTTTGAGTTTAGAAACTCACATGTATATTTTAAGTAAAGGAATGTACCACAAAAAGTGTTGAAGTGAACATTATCGACTGAATTAAACGATGCTGCGCTCTTTACATAAATCTGAGCTACAAAAATTTTCCCTTTGGCTCAGATTAACAAATATCCTATAATATGTTTTGATGATTGAATTACACACCACAAATTTTTGGAATAGAAATTCGATTGTTTAATATTTTCGTTGGAATAAAGTGAAATTAAGGTCTGTAAATTTTATGACTTTCATACAGAACTTGTTACAACCACAAGGCAGATACAGGCTGTGCCTCAATTATTTGTACATAGCTTTTTCATACGTAATGCCATAAGAATAGAGCTACAGCTTTTAGAAATATTCGAACTAATGCATATTTATTTTTCTTATAGTAACATACCTCCTTTCTTCAAAACTCTGTCGCTCAATCAATGCGCACGGCCCACATGCATCTTATTATATCATAGCATATTTTTATATCCTTAACACTTCCCAGACAATTTAAAAATTGGTATAAGGGAATGTACATTGATTCCATATGCTCCATAATTCATTTATCGAAGTAGTGTCATCTTGTCATGTATCAGAGAAAACGTTTTGAAAAAACCTTTGCTGATTACTTTTATTGAATTATATTATTTGGGATGACATTTTTCATCTCAAGCTTGAATTATGCTCGATACTTTAATACTGAGCGAAATTGTATTCAAGTTTGTATGTATTTATGAAATTGTATTACATAAGAGAGACAAATACATTCTGAAATTCTATTACATAATAGAAAGAAATACATTCTATTTGCTTACTTTTAAAAGTTTTAGTGATTTCTTTTTAGCTTTGCGTATGAAAAAACGATGTACAAATCCAGCCTTATTTAATATTTTTACGGTCTACCTTCCTACGTTTATTACTAAAAGTTGTGCTTAATATATATAATGATATACTTCATACCCGAAAAAAACTGGAAATGTATAATTGAAATTTACAAGATGATGATTCCATAGATCGTTTTGATCAAACCGAAATGATAATATCCAACTTTTGAATTGAACGTTATCAATCCACGTGAATTCTTAAGCTAACATTATTCAGCACCAGGAAATAATTAACAATCAAACTTTCAAATTATACTTTCGTACAGCAACGCAATCAATAGAAATAAATATCCTTTACGTATTTACAAAAGCATGTTTGCAATAACTTCAATGTGCGCGGCAGAACACATTCTGCAAATAAATCTATTTTCATTCAGCCTTAAGAAAGACATGTGCAATTTTATACAACACGAATCAATTCGAACAAATTATGTATAACTAAAACCAGATAGACAGAATAAGTAAAACTAACCGGATAAATTATACTGGAACATAGTCGAACCGAATAAAAAACTCATAATACCAAAACCCATAATTCACTTTACAAACAAAATAAACATATCATTAATAGGGCAAAGGTTAGTGTAGTTAAAGAGTGATTTGTTTTTACCGATGCACACAATACGCGGAATTGCTCACCAGTTGGGCACAGTAGGGTACCTGGAAAAATCGCAGGTAACATTCATTTAGCAGCAATGCCTTCATAATAAATACGTTTCCGTAAATACGGATTGCTTACAATCTAAATGTATATTTTCACTTTTCTGTTCTGTGCGTTTTATGATTACTCAAAAATTAAATGAAGTCGTGCGCTTCTTATGGAAATATAGCAAAAATCGAAGAATATCTCCACTTCTTTTAATTGTTCTCATCTCTTATAGAATTAATTAATCAAGACCGAATGTGATACTATTTTCGAGAGTTGTAAAAGTAATCAATGAAATAGTTATCTGTGTACATTTTAAGGGATAGTTAATTGAAGTACCAATTTGTGTTTTAACACTTAAGAGTCAGCGTTTTCTGGGGCGCCAAGCATTACGAAAAAAACAAGCGACGTACATTCATCAAAATTTCGAATACATGAAAACATCGTAATCTTTCAAAAATAATAGGCTCGAGTTTCGAGCATGAATACTGTCTTCTAAATCCAAAGTATATATGAGAAACATCCAATTAACATAAGATTTTTGATGTTGAATACGGACAGCTTAATTTCTAAATACGATAGAGGATTATTTGCTGTTTGCGTATTTCGCGATATTCCGTAGTCGGCTTTATTGATTCTAACCCTTTCGTTTTGCAAATTATAGCTGAGCATGCATGCAACATTGAGAACACAAGTTAGACGATTCTCTTTATTTAAAATTTACTATTCTGTGTGTTGCTTTCATTTGAAGATTCGTTTGAACAACTACAACCCTCCATACATTTCTCGGTTAGCTAATAATTGATAGTTCATTATTTTCTCCTATTTATACTATAGGGTGGCCCAATTGAACTTCAACTTTTCAGAACGCTGTGTATTTTTTTTTAAATTGAATTTTATTGAATTAAAAGGAAAAACTGCTGCAAAACAATTAAATTTTTCGAGTTTATTTCAAGTTTCCGGTATGGTCGCCTTTAGCGCGAATGATGGCTCTGAAGTGGTTCACAAACTAGTCGCAGGCTGCACAAATGTGAACCTGCGGAATTTTCATCCATTCACAAAGAAGGACTTCCTTGAGCACATTCGAGCTCCGATATTTTTTATTGCTGACCTTGGCCTGCAAGATGCTTTATATCGAGAAGTCGAACGGATTTGCATCTGGTGACTGTGGAGGAAATAAAGTATGGAACGTTGTTTTCACCCATTTTTGGTTGATGTGTGCTGTATCTGGCGGTGCAGTCTTGTTAAAAGATCCATTCTCCCTCTCAATGTTCGGTGGTCGACGGGTTCAGAGTAAAGTACTACCATTTCCGCGGTATACATTTACCTTGACGCCTAAGGTCAAAAAATACCAACGGGCAGCGCCCATCGACGCTGTTAAGTAAACTTGGTCATTTTGTTCTTTTGCGAATTGCTCAATTGGGAAATTTTTCTCATCAGAGAAGACGAAAAAACTGATCGTAACAATATTTTTTAGTATCGGTGAGATTTTTTCCTTTCTATAACTTGTAAGTCTTCACTTTGAGCTCGCTTTTGATTGTTCTTTGCATGGTTGTTTTCGATATGTTTAGGTCAGGAGTCATTTGTCTTTCACCGCGACGCGGATTTCATTAAATTCAGGCCTCAGCTTTCCGAATCGCCTCTGGCGCAGATGTAGTTGTTTTACCACCCATAAAGTTTTGTAATATTGCCAGTATCGTTATAACGTGCTATGGTTTTAGATACGAAATGTGTTGGGAGGGCTCTAACAGTATCCATTTGTGGTGTTCTGTTCAAATACAGCGCTATTATACTATTACGTTTGAATTCCATCACGGTCAAGAAAAATCACGAAAATCGCACTCAAATGCTTCCATACGCTTGTGAATAATAAAATCAGCTTTGTTACCAATGGTTCGACAGTTATAACAGTTTAAAATGTGTTGCAGTTCAATCGAGCCACCCTGTATATGTTTGTAAGTTGTCGTAAAAACTTGTGCTATACGAACGACTCTTCAAATAATCCTTATTAGGTTACAGTAATTTGTTCAGGTCACTATTTTGTTTTAATTTCAAAGATTACGTTTACAGTTTGCAGTATTACTATTGTTAATAAGTGTTGTTAATCACATTTCTATCAGACATACTGCCAATATGTAATATAAGTTTAATTTCAAGCAGCGCATCAAACTCTAGCAAAATGCAAGTTTTAATATGTTTAACATAAATGTTAGAATTGTATTAAATGAGCAAAAAGTTCAAGAAGTCGAGTGTATCTCCATTAACTTTTGAAACCAAAAATTGAAAAATTAGAAGCTCGATAGGATGAAATGAGATTGCATGTCATCAACTCGTATCAATGTTAATTTCAAATTAAATCTTAAATGAAAATGTTGAGTTTGTAATATGTATGTATGTTGGTAGGCTATGACATGAAAATTCCCTACAGTTCCCTAATTAGTAAATTAAGCGTCGTACATAAGCTTCAACACACATCCGATACTTACTTTACAGTCGCACTTTGTACACTGGCTGGTCAGCCAATATGATGCTTGACCTGTCGAATACAGATGTCCCTTGTATGTGCAAGGATGACCTACAGCATGTGTTACGTTTCTCAGGAAATTACATGGATCATCAGGACATCGTTGGCAACAGTCACCACGTTGCAGCGGCAACGGATTGTCACACATCAATGGCGGACATTCAAGCTTCCAACAATCGAATTCGCCGTACTGTCAGAACATAAAGTCATAATGCAAACTATAAATTGTTAACGAGAACTTTAACGGAGCAATAACTTACCAAGCACTCACATGTTTGACACTGATAGAGCCATTGCTCACCGCTTCTGAAAACAACATGATCTAACTCTTGATGTCGACACGACTCATTCGGGTCGCACTGAGGACAACACAAGTCTCTACCTTTCGAGGGTTTCCATTCGGAACAATTGCACTTTGGTTCTTCACACGTTATTACACCTTCCCGACACGTACATTTCTTACATGGCTGATTTCCTGGCGAAACCACACTGCCATTTGGCACCTCGTTATCTTCAAATATGCAACCTAAAAATATATTATACGATTTATTTACGACCAACTGTCTACCATATATGTTCATAATTACTCTACTTACTTAAGCTGCATTCGGAATCAGGTTTTTCCTCTGGGCATTTACATTCGAAATTACCGATGGTATTTACACACGTTGCAGTCGGGTGGCAACTATGCTTCCCTCTTTCGCATTCATTAATATCATAACACTCTGATCCCAATGACTGATATCCGCTCTTGCATCGGCAGTAATACCAACCAGGCATGTTTATACACTCTGAAGATTCCTTACAGTTATGCAGGCCGCTTGCACATTCATCGAAGTCTTGCTCACATGCTTCTCCCGTAAATCCCATACGACACGTGCAAATATTTGGGGCTGAACATTGTCCTCCGTGCAGGCAAGTTTGATTACATACCGCTGTTTTAGTTAATAATACATAATAACACATAAAGCATGAGATGCAAATTAATCATAAATCCAACTATGCAGAAAACTACAAACTTACGTTTGCAATCGTAACCATCGCCGGTAAAACCCTGCTTGCATTCACAATGGTATGACCCCTGAGTATTGATACAGTTCGCGCTTTCATGGCACAAATGCTGACCGCTGGCGCACTCATCGATTTCAACGCAATTATAACGATCGAGACGCCTATAGCCGGGCAAACAGTCGCAACGATATGACCCGAGGATGTTGACGCATTGAGTGTTAAAACGGCAGTGATTACCCAAGTCACTCCCTCGTGCGGCAGCACATTCGTCAACATCTGAAGAGATTCGAATTAAACAACTATTAACAAGAATTAAAACTAGTCCGCAGGTTTCAAACGAACATTCTTCTAAGGATACGAATACAAATACATACAAAATTTACCATAAAATACATTTAAAGGCGGCCATAGATTCTTGGAGCAGTATTATAAGATAACTAAATATGAGTTATACTTCAATGTTGCATCAATTTAAGTGATAAATCTTTCGCGATAAAGAAACGTGCAAAATAGAGTTGATCGATTACGTCTTGTATAGACTAGTACATAAAATGTGAAGTCCATGCTATTCGACTACAACACCATGGTGTTGAATCTAAATACGTATACAAGCTCTACATTTAACCGAAATCGGGACTATATTATTTTTTCTGTATGACGTGTATGTATTAATTAAATGTATCAACATATTTCATTGCGATTGAAGTTCTTCTCGTACAACGCCTATTTTAGTGAAGCTAGTTAAACGCATCAATGATTCCTGCTTTCATCCGAGCTTTTAAACTTACTATCTTGCGAACCAATATATTTTTTAAAAAGCTTCTAATGAACGATCACTTCACCTGAATAATCCAGGATGCTAATGACTATGTATGTTGCTCGTCATTGTTGGTTTATTACAATCCGTTTCGAGAAAGTGTATTTTAAGTCCTAATGCATTACATTGGAATCTAAAGCATATTAAACTCGCCTATTTCCATAAATTTATGAAAATATTTTCTAGAAGAAAATTTACTCAAAGATTATTCTTCCGGCAAACCACTTCCTAAATTTGAAGAAGCTTTTAGCCGAAAATTACCCGGCGACGATAAACAAATACAAAAGCCATGGATGACTTATTGTTAGCAGAAAGAAAAATTGGACATACAGTGCTGAAAGAAGTTGGACATCGGCCATTGGCTAAAATCTATGGCAATGAAAAGGAGAGGCTGATCATCTACAATACGTGAGCTTTGAGTGTTTTATAAAAAATTGCTGAACAATTTAGCAAGATAGAATTACGCTTTCGATGCGATGGCGATGGGTTAGCATGATCAACAGTGTTTCTCAGAAGAAAAACAAGTCTACATCGTTATTTAGCGGAATGTACCAATAATGGCCGAAAAAGTATGTAGGACTTCGACATGAAGAATATGTCAACTGGCAGAAGCCTGGGTTTTAACACATCATCTGATTTTGATAAGGTTCTGGACTATTTAGTAAAGAAAAAAGTATGCTTCTTTACTTAACCACGAAAACCAATAAAAATCGCATTGTCTGGACTTGACGATATACTCTGCGAAGAGCTCAGAAATATGTTAAAATGAGGCCTTAATGTTAAATGAATTGATATCAAGAATAAAGTCTCAACAAACCGGAGGCATAATTAACAAACGCTGTAAATTATCTACTTTAATGGTAGGACGAACCAAATTGCGGAAGGTACAGGTGTAAATTTTGTGGATATGGAACTAGCTATTGCAGCCTTCAGTCTACGTATGTCACCACAGATCAAATACTCAACTAAAAATGCAAATAGGAATAAAGTTGATAAGTCCTACCTATGCTTAACACTAGCTGCATAGGCAAGCGAGGCTCGCTTTTCAGATCAACCAGTAGGCGTGCGTTAGTATTAGTAGAATCATTTTTATGGCGAAAGTCTGACGCATCTTAGTTTGTTGATAATTCTCGTTTGATTTTTATTTGTTCGTTGATTTTTCGAAGTTTCTTGCATCGCAGTTGATCTACTTTTCTCATCTCAACTACTTACCGATTTTTTTAATCAAGCAACAAGAAATTATTGATTGATGAAAGTCACTTTCATTCAATATTCGATTACAACGACTGAGCAACGATTCAATTAAACGAATTTTGTGTATCATCCAAATTCTAAAATATCCTAGAGGCGTGTGTTGAGTATTAATACTGAAAAGCTTTGGTTTAATTTTTATTTATATTTTCAACTCACGCCTCCATGGCCTCCCGGACGAAATGGCAAGAATACAAATGTCAATAATTTATTTGATCAGGCTCCTTTGACAATGATGAGCCCAATTGATTCTTGCAAGATCATGATGCTCCATTTGTGATAGTTTATTATTTGAAACACTATCAGCCACTTGTATATAAATATAAACATATATTCTTTCCTAATGTGATTTTATTAAAGAAATTTTAAAATAAGCAGTTATAGTTGAGACAAATGGCAATACAGTACTTCTAATTTTCGAGTGAGTAAATCGCCTACTTATTAATCTACAAATGTAAGTCTAGAGTATTACAAAAGAAACTAAAAATCTACGCATATATTTTCTATGTTTGCATGGCAAACAGAACGTTTTTGGTAGCTTTATGCAATGGAAAATTGACTACAACAACATTTACATAGAATAAGTGTTGACATTTGGCTCGAAAGATTCAATTTTAACTGTGCATTTAATGAAGATTGAAATAACATTTCTTACCAGAACATTGGAATCCATTTCCCTGGAAGCCCTGGCGGCAGGCGCACGTGTACTTGGTGCTCAGGCTTATACACGTAGCATTAGTATGACATGCATGTCCTTGTAAGCAATAGTTCTCTCCTTTAGATGATGTTCATGTTAAATGCCATGTTATTGTTAGAAGCGCACATGATTTGGTTATGTCAAATGATTGTTAAATGAAATTTGAAGATAATAGCAGAAGAGTAAGTAGTATGTAACACAGGTTTAATATTATAAACAAAAGCGGTAGCAGTGTCCCAGGTTATATGCATAAGAGGCATGAAATTATATAAAATTTATGTTAGTGAATATTATCCGTTCATTCATTTTAATAGGATAATATATATTCCTGTGGATGTTCAAATTGGAAACAAAAACAAAGTGTTTTAAATACTGAATTTTTACATATGCCAAAAACCGTAAACATGAGAACATGAATTTACCTGATTCGAATTTTTATAGTTTTAAAAACCAAAGATTTTATGTGACTAATTTTTGGTTTAGAAGCTAGACATATTTCAATTAATTGACAGATGCGTAATGTGCGCTCTTCTTAATTGTCTATTGAAATTCACAGTCTAGCTCACAAAGCTTCCAAAGAGAAAAATAGTCTTTCACTTAAAACCGTTGATTATACGAGCCTGAATTCCACTAGGTATATGCTCCCGACAAACACCATACTTTTGTTACCAATTTCCAAACAGCATTCAATTAACAGGCTATTGGAAGATTATTAAATAAACAAGCTATCGAGTTGCCAATTAAGGAGGACAAATGAGTAAGCTCTTATAAGAAGCGTATTAGATTGGAATGTAACTATTTATGTCGCATACATTGAGAAGTTAATGACAATCTCTCAATGATAACTTTCAATTTCATGATTATCAGTCCTTTTTTGTATTGTGCATCCAACTATCGTTCATACTTAAGTTCCTTACACATTATAGGTAAATGTTAAAACACAAATACCAAGTACAGCACGTGACCTGCAGTTCTTAAGCATCTTTCAATTCTGACTATTACGCGTTGCTTCCCGACGGTTCAAGTAATACATACATTTTTTACTACAGTCATTGTTCAATTAATTTTCAATGACGTCTTCCTTTCCTACAAAATGAAGACTTAATGGAAGCGTTTCCTGCTCAGATTTCTTTCAATTAAGCCTGTCTGAATACTTAGCACTACAACACGTTTCTTCTATCTTCTCTATAAACCTTATCACCTTTGCAAACTGAACAGCATTCGCCTTCTACTTGAATTGCATTCTCGGGTGAGCATTTCAGTTCGGGACATTTGATTTTCACACATCTCATTGACCCGTCATCACAAGTACAATTGTTACATTGTTCTACATAAAATTCACCATGGTCGAAATGTTTGTTTCGTATGCTTTTCATGTAACAATGTTCTGAAAATAGTGTGGAATATAAGACAAATGGAAAACAGAAATAATTATATTACAACACACAACATACAGGCTGTTCAACAAAAAACGGTACACGATTGCCCTTTTAACATGTGGGGCTTCTGAATAATTGACAAAAGTTTGTTGGAAGCCGATTCTGAGATTAAAAAAAATCTAGAAAACATTAAACATACTGATTGGTATAACAAATTAGCTGTTTTTTGAATTTTGATTTGAAAAACATTTTTATTTCCTATTTAAAACCGGAAGTAAATATTTCAACTCGTTATTTGAATAATTTGGACCAGGTTAATTTTGTTTATTTTTTTAACAAAACAAAGCTTAAGGTATACTTATTTTATGATAAAAGTTGTAGAATGGGGTGGCCAGTAGTTTAGGAGGTAGGTGAATTTCAATACATACAAGTCGTATGAAGAACCTCGACTTTTTTTCGTTGTCAGCTTCACTTGAAATGCCCCATGTTTTTTGCAGAGCAATTAACATGTGTTAATGATTAAAAATTCCCCTGTAACCTAGTTTTCATCTCATTGGCGATTGTGCTTTAATTGTGATAAACTGTTTTTGAGATGAGTAAAAAAACATAGTTTTTAACATAGCATTTAAAAGGATTGAAATGAACTGTCACGACGGCATCAAGATACCTCAGCGTTAACAGGAATATAAATTTTCATTTGTTTAATTGATGCGAACGGACGGATAATGCTCATGACGATCCAGGTAGATAATTGAACCAAGGTACTTTCAAGAAGCGAAACAAGGAAATTTTAAAACAGTTTATGGAAAGTTTTTTTTTCGAAGTAGCCATGCTAATCAGATAGTGTTTTTAGAAAATAATATTCCGCACAAAAGGCTATGCACAAGCTCTTGTGAACTAAAGCATTTGATAAAAACGACTTATTGGCCGTGACTGGAGCAAAATAATCACCACGGGCGAGTCCCCTATTTGGGGCACAATCTTGAAAAGGTGCATGTGTACAGATGCTTCTCGGTTAAAAATTTGAAAAAATCGATCTGCTTCATGAAATATGAAGAAGCAAGAATGACCGCGCTCTATAAAATAGGGTTGCTGATGGCCGCTAGAAAGCTCTATGAAACAAATAATGTCGACTGGATCGTGAACGAAATATCGAAATCAACTTTTTTTCGAAAGGGACAAAAAGAAGACGTCATTCCAGCTTTGGATTTTCCATTATGATTACCAGATGCTATTGCAATACAAAATGTTTGGGCCTTTTTATAGAAGGAATCAGCCGAGAAAAAAGTACGAAAACACGTCACCACAATATTGTATTGAAGAAAATTTGTGGGATGTGTTCAGTTCAATATGTAAAAATATTATATGTAAGTTGTAGGTGTATTATTCATAATAAGGGTGGCTGGATTACACATTAAAATGCATGTCAGGATGGATATTAAGGTAAACAACATAAAATACGTATAAACGATTTTATGTAAAATCTAATACCGTTTCTTCTTGAACATACTGCATATAAATGGATAAGTTTTTGTATACTTACTTTTACAAATCGGACAACAAGATCCATTAATATAGGAAGGATATTTACAGGTTACTGGTTCACATTTTGGTGGTTCACAAATAATACTGCCACTTTCGCATCTGCACACGTTACATCCATCATTCCACTCAGCCCCATCTTCCTTAGTAGTACCGTTAATTTTACAAGATATCCTACATTCACACTCCTCTAGACGTGACACTCTTTTTTCTGTAGCCACTAGCTAATCATAAATAAAAATAAAATAAATAATTTATTTCCAGCCTATTTCCATTACTATAAATTAAACCGTCAAATTTTACTTACCCTTTGCGATAGCATATCGAACTTTTTCTGCAGTTCATCCACCGTATGCTGCAGAAAACTGAATTCCGCACACGTGGGACATTGCTCGTGCATATGAGGACATTGCTTTAAATAGCCATGTGGTTTTGCTATCACATGGACACTTTCGATATAGCCCTAAAATTCAAAATACGTTTCACACATCGGCACAAGCACAATACGTTTTTCTGTTCATGCGATTCTGTAGAGGATGGAATTCTTACATACCTTAAACATACTATGATTATTTAAATTTCTTTGTCCAACAAATAATTGAATATTGGAAGCACTGAAGTTCCTATCTGGTATAAAATGGTTCACTCGTTTATACAAGGGATGGCAGTCAATAATAAGTTGAATCTCAGGCCCACTTACTGAAAGCGCCACCTTGTGCCATGTATCATCTGCCAACTGATACGAAAACATTTCAGTGTGAAGAAGTAAGTCTCCCGTTGACGATTGGTATGTGTAGTGAAAGCGCACTTCATCGCGTTTTCCGCTTGACTCGAGTTCTAAATACCTGACAATATTTTACTATTTACTTACTACTTGTTAAAGAATGTTTTTGCTAGACAATTGACCGCATGGATCATTGTAGCAATTTTAATTCATAAAACATTTACCTATTTGGGCCATATGAAAAGGATATAATTGACCCTGAATTGCCTCGTTCCTGCCGCACGAGAGCTGTAAATGTGAATTCTGATGATGATTTGATGTATTCAACGATACGACGAAAGCTTGCGTCCGGCATAAGAAGCCTTCGAAAATTTGCTGCAAATCAAAAAACAAAAATTTAATCATGTATGCATTCCTATAATATATAAAAGTTTATTATTTTAATCAGATATTAATTTAATTGGAGCTTTCAAATTTAAAAATCGATTTTCATTCATTAATTTATTTATTTTCAGTATACAGTAAAAATCTAATCGCATATTGAAGATAAATGTATTGTAATATCGACGGAGAAAGAGGACCAAGTTGTTAAGAATTGTAAGCTCTTATTAGCCTTGACAGTGACGAATGCTAATATGCAAATGCAAGAATCGAATTGCAAAAGTTTCTAAGCAGCGAGTGTCACAGGAGAGATCTCGAAGAAGGATGTTAAAAGCTTTTACAGAAGTCACTGATCGAGGAAAACACTACCAGTGGACAGTAATTAGTTGGTCGGAGTAGTCTAAACGAGGAAGGTTATGCTTAAATAATAGGGATAAATTTACGTTGGACATATTCGATGGACAAACTAAACTGTGTCGAAGAGACCATACAACGGATGCATATTCTTATAAGGATGTGACCATTTTAACGAAGCTTTACTTGCGGTGAAATATTGCAAAGACCTCAGACCGGAACCAAAAAGTTTGGAGGCTCGGCTGACAATATCAAGAATGTGAATTAAATCTGAGCTGACTGTCAAATGTGTCTCCAAGATCTAGTACCTTATTGGGAGTTGCGAGAAATCTTTATTTAACGAGTCAGTAAAAATTATTGCGGTGGTCTTGATGGAGTAGGCCATGCAACATTATTTGTTCATATTTAAGAATAACGTATTCACTTGACCCCAATCCTTAATTGGAGTAGGCAGCAGTCTTTAATCAACCTAATTCTGGAAAATAATCTTAAGTCGCAAAAAAGGAGTGGCCGTTCACCTATAATAGGAAAAGGAGTGGGCTGAGAATTGAGCCTTGGGAAACACCAGTTCATTGTCGAAAATGAGCAGATGTGAAATAATTTTAAGTCGCAAAAAAGGAGTGGTCGTTCACCTATAATAGTTAAAGGAGTGGGCCGAGTATTGAGCCAGTTCATTGTCGAAAATGAGCAGATGTGCAAGAAGAATATGTAACACGAAAGAAACGGTCAGGTAGTGATGGTTGAAGAAAACCCAAGATTTTGCACCTTACTAAGAAGAACATTGGGATCAACAAGATTAAAGGCCTTTGAAAAATCAGTATAGATTGTATGTATGTTAAGGAACGCTTCTAGCGCTTTAGCAACGAAGTTCCCAAAACAAACGAGATTCGTAGACGTTGAATGACTTTTGAGAGATCCATGCTGCTCTTTTACAATTATATGCTCATATTCTATGATAATTTAATCATGAACGTAACGTTCAATTGTTTTGGAACAGGAAGGAAGTAAAGAGATGAGTCGGTAATTTAAGGCAAGAGATAAATCACCGGATTTGTGGATGGAAACCATTGCGGGTTCTTTCGAAATATGGGTGAAGAAAAGATGGAAGAGAAGTGCCATGCAGCAAGGATTGAGGAGAATTGTGCAATTTGGTCTCCAAATTTTGTCGACAAAGGAGTTAACTTGACTCTGCGCAGCGATTTGCAGTGTATTCAAAAGAGCTTAAGGTTGCCAGAATTTAAAGAATTTTCAATGTACGGAAGTAAGTTTGCGAAAGGCATCCTCATGTTCACAAGTCTTGTTAATTTAAATTCATTTATAAGAAGATTTTCATGGTCCACTGGATCAAAAGCTTTGACATCTGCATATAAAGCATTCACTTGCTTTTGCTGATCGAGGTGATGAAGGTGCATAACAAAAGGAATATCAGTTGATAAATCTAATGATGAATGATTAGATAAATCTAATGATGATTAATCAGTTGATGGTCAAATGAATTGCCATATGAGTTTATCTGTACATGTGCGCAACTATTTGCTACTGGATATTACCAGCCTGTGAACAATACAATTTACGACAATTGACTGCTTAATTTAATACAAATGCCGCATATTACCAGCTTACTGTGCATAATGACAAATCGCCTTCGCGGTTCTGGATCATGTCACACATAAATTAAGGTATGAAAAGTTTATTCACGTCTCCAAACTGGTTTAATCAATATCATAGGGCCAGGTCAAGGTGATGTCAATATGAAAACAGGATTTTCGTAAAATTTAGATCGTTTCTTATCATTTCACACTTCAGTTCAAATAATAATGATTATAAAAAAAAACATTTTTCTTCAGCTTCATATCATTCCAAGCAAAAACACAAACTCTTACTACATTAAATTTGCTTCCCTATTCGTTGCAAAACGTTTAATTGCAGTTTCCAGGAAATATTAAAGGCAGGTTATCAAGTTCTATAGCAACAGCTTGTGGCAAACAATAGTGTCTTTAGCTGGATTCGTGTAGACGATTTATATTAATTTCGGAAATAGCATGTAGACAAGGATTTCAACATGCTCCTTTAATATTAGGCACATACGGTCTATTAAGCATGCAACCGTCCATTTGATATCAGTTATCTCTATATCCAGGTTGTTAATTGAATTGTATTTAGACAAAATAATAGGCAAGTAAATATGCAATTATATTGATCACTGCATATAATGAGCTCATAAATAGGTATTGCAGGATATTTAATTCTACAAACAGCCACTGATCTTCGGGTATCTCTTAATCCACTATTAAAAATAATTGGCCTAACACCCTTTCCACATCTTAGCCCCCTTAATTCCCATCAAAACTAGCCTAAAATAAAATAAAGTGACATAGCTGCTACAATATTTGAGTTGTATTTATTTATATGTATGTCCTGATATGGGACAATTATTATTTTGTATTTATACTATATTTTTAATGTTTTTTTTTGCAATTGTGTATGATGCTTTGTTCGGTAAATAAATAAATGATAAATAATATTAGATCAGTGTGATATACTGAACGCTTCATCATTCAACTTACTTAGTATACTTACTTTGTAATCTAAATGCCATTGTGTTGCCGTGATAGCCTGGTTGGATAGTTACACCACGATGACTTATATTTGTGTTATAAAGATTTAGTTCCGACAAAAGATCGATTCCAAAATCCCCACTGTGTGCTGCAAAGAAAAGAACAAATTCAAATTTATCAGCAAGTATTCTGCTATCACTAAAATATTTCAAAGTAATTCAGTCTTAAGTTCATAGAAGCACATTGTTTTATTATCAAATGACATAATCAACAGAAATACGTGAGTTTTTAAATATTTTATCAGGCTTCTTTAAATAATATAATATCAGGGGATCATTTAAATTTGCTTAAGCATTAGAGCTTGGAATTGTGTTAAGTTGTACATAAATGCATAGCCTTCTAACTGTACTGTTCATTTTAGATAATTTCAGCACAGAAATTTGTTGAAGCTTCCTGCTTATATTAATACATGCTTTACACGAATAAACAAATTTTTCAGACTTAATTTAATATGTTTTGGTTCATTTTTCACGAACGTTATTACCAATTAAGCAGGCGTACATATTTTCTTTTCTGCAAATAGATTCAGACAATTTGAAAAATAATAAATAATTCAAAGTCACATAATACAAGTCTCTAAATTGCATAGAAGCTGTGCCATCGCATGCTTCGAAATTCAGGCGAATTTTCATTCTAAAGTATAAACATTTTTGAATAATGAGCCGAAGTGGGATATGTAAATGAACCGTTAAACACGACAGACATGTGAAATAAATGCATCAGTGTGCTAGGTATTTACCGAAATTTTTCTCGCGAATCAATGCATAGGATTTTAGCGCAATGTATTCCGAATATTCAGATTACAGGTATTTATTGCTATGACTGCAAATAATATAAAACATATAAAAATGTATATCTTAGAGCAGCCAAGTGACCTTGACTGCTTCTATTATTCAAAAATGGGTTTTGCGCATATATATATGGGGTGCACTCATATTATTTTATTTGCTCTGCGCGTATATTGTTTCGTTATTTATAAGCACCTTTACAAATATTAAATGATGAAAGTGTTTCTAAATGCGGCTGGTTTGACAAAAGGAAGCAAATAGCTGTGTGTTGTCCGAGTGTTTCTTTAGAGCTGAATACGAAAAATAGGGTTTAACAGATTACTTAAAATTTTATAAGAGTCATATTATTCGCCAAGACATAAAATATGGTATGTAGAACTGTACAGGTACTCTTGGTACATCGATCTTTAACGGCACTCCACAGAACATACAAACACACTTGGAATCTTATTTCAACCAGACTTTCAATTTATACTTAAGTCATAATAATCTACAAGAGACTTCTGTTTGTTTAACTTTCAAATAAATGATGATAAATATTTATATTTCTGCTCCCACGGAACAGTCCTAAATTTGTTTACTCAAACTCAAAAGTACTATAAATACATTTCCCATTGCCTGACTGATTTGCATCGTAACATATAATTCATCATTAGATTTATACGTAATAATTCACACCAACAAACCGAAATAACGTGCTAAAATAGTAGAAGTATCTTTTGAGAAACTCGAAAAACACGAGCGAATGAATCCATCAAAAATAGTTTGACCAACTTCAGCTTCTGCAGACATTTATAATTCATGCGAATAAATCTAGTTGATTACTATAAAAAATGAGAGAGATTCGTTGTTTATCAATGTTTAGAGTGTTCGGTTCATCCAAGTCATTTTTCTTTTCGCTGAAGTGCCACGTTTCCAAGCCTGACTGTCTATGTCGGTTGCCTTTGACACATTTCCGACAGCCACTTTCTTCTGGGCAAATAGTGAAACCACATTCATATCATTCAAATATCGTCTTTTCCCAGACGATGAGACAATAAATTTATTTCCTGCGACCATTAGGCGCCATTGTGATGTGCTGTTGGGAAGTGTTGGAGAGCTCCTGCATATTTTTTCGCTATTCAGTTTTCTACAAGTCTATGTTGAATGTATCAGGAATTGCCAATGAATTTCCGTGCCATTCTTCCTTCTCGTAGATGTTAATGTGAATATTTTCGCAAATCGGTTTGATATGTGTGCAGGATGTGCAGGATGATGTGTCATCGTGACATTGCTCTGGGCTTGGTTCATAAGATATAAGCGTACGAAAAAATTAACTTCGCAATGGTATTTTTTGCCAGGATTGTCAAGTTTTTGATTTGCAATGAACAAAATAATAATAAAATCAAAAATAAATATTTAAAATAGATAATAAATAATTGAAATCTTGATCAAATAGCTTTCTATGCCAAAAATTAATATTCACTCAAGGAAACTACGTTTCATTATTAGCTTATTTAGTTAGAATCTCTAAGCACAATCATGTCGTTGCTTATCTAAATGAAATGACAAAAATGGAGACCTACGAAATTATGTGGGTAAATATATTTCTTGCCAACGACATAGAAAACTGTTTGAAAGTTGTGTATGGGAAATGATAGTCCTTGTTGTATTGTTTTAGTATTCTGGATATCGGGTAGCACTTTCCTTATCTTCGCTAGCTATATGCAGGAATGGGCACACATACGTAGATGCTGAGAATTTGTCTTAAATTTTACCTGATATTAGATGTTTTAACTGATTTCCACTAATTCATTCATGCAGCTCTAAGTATTTCAAGAAAGGCTCTAAGTGCTTAGTTCTGTAGCATATCCTGCTGGCACTATGTACAATTCGCTAAAGTATTTTTTACCCGCATTACCATTTTCGAAGTTACCTCCCTGAATGTGACCTTTTTAGCTATAAATGATAAGATGTTTTCCGTGTTTCCACACACAAAAAAAAATTCGCTCTGCTATATGTGTAGCAAAAATAATAATATCTGTAATAGCCATAATTAACTGTAGTGGGCACAAAATTGCTCCTACAAATATATTTTTGCTCTATTTATGTGTGATACATAATATATACTAGCAACAGGTATAACTATTGATTTAAAAGGTATTATGAGTATATGGAAATCCAGAGTTATACTCATTTTAAGTATAATTTGGCTTTCAGGTAAAAAATATAACTCGGGTACACAAAATATGCACACAGCAATCATAATTATGCACGCTACAGGTATAAGTTCTATATGGGTTTCTCTGTTTTCTGGTAGCAAAAGATATGAAATCCATACAGTTGGTATATTATATACGCGGCAGGTATAAAATGACCACTGAACAATGTAATATGCTTTTCGTAGATATATGGTTTATATTCGTTTCTAATTATGGGGCATGTTTTGTTTATAGTTTGAGATTGAGCTTGCAAAAGGGTCGGTAGCTTAGCTCGCTAATGCGTCAGTCCGAAACAGCGATCTACTGCCCGCGGGTTCGAATCCCGCCGTGCCCATGGCTGTATTTGTTCGTCTTATGTTGTCTTAACAGTCAGCGACTGGGCATAATACCAGCGCTCCATTGATTAAGTGCCAGATTAAAGCTTAAGTAGCGACTAAGAATAACATTAGCGCTTTAGAAAATGAGAAATAAATGTGGCACTTAGAAGAATAATGGAATAGTTGTTATCGGCTTCTCCCATATGTGTCTCCTTACCGCCATGGCTAAGCGCTCGCTTCAAAGAGCAATCCCCTGAGCTTTTTTCTGCTTACATACGATAAACATTTATATTATATCTGCCGTGAATATATTATGTCTTTCAAAATACACCCATATACTCATGTGAGATATATTATATTTCCGTCGTTTTATATCTGTCAGCGATATATTTTTTTTTTGAGTGCAGTATCATAACAAAGAGTTTATATCTGCTCCGGGACAAAAGCTAGTCTTCGCAATTTTCTTTTAGTCAGCTTTTAATCATATGTAGTGAGGTCAGATTGATGAAGGTTTTTTTTAGATTCTTACAGGTTAACAAGCAAATTGATTTGAGTTTTTCTAATGGTGCCAAATCTCGGGGCAATGCACAACCTTAGCAGAAGGGTAGTTAAGGCATTGGGAGTGGGAAGGGTTGAGTGTGAAGGAGGTATCTATGTAAGTTCCGCTGAAACACTTGAGGGTTATAGCCATCGGGAAGACTAATAGAAAACTGTTCCAAAATCGTGTTGCTCTGGATAAGAAGGATTCATGGTATTTAACAGTGCCACTGCAACCGAAACGAAGAACAATGATGTGAATTGGACTTCCAGAGCGAAGGTGGATTTGGAGCGGTTAGATTCAAGGTATATGGGGAATTCTAGTTGGACAAACCATAAATTACTGCAAGTTGTGACACTCGCAAAAGAGCTCAACCTCTTTATCCGCCTGGCTTGTGCACTAAAAAAAATCCACATAGCGCCCAGAGCCATGTAACATAGCGCATTATTTATGGTCCCATACGCCATGTACATAGTACTCTGAGCCATGCAATATGGCTCCCAGCGCCATAATCTCAGAATCTACATAGCACGTGGTCCCATGTTACATGGCGCAGCATTTATGGTGCCACACGCTATGCACATAGTGCCCTGAGCCATGCAGTATAGCTCCCAGCGCCATAATTACATGGCGCAGAAATTATGGTCCCACACGCCATATTACATAGTGCCATGAGCCATGTAATATGGCTCATGGCACTCCAATTATAACTCGCAGCCATACTGTGTGAGGGGATCTATAAATGTCAGCAAGTGATACTTGAGTATCTTCGATAGATCGACAACATTCTCAATCGGCTAAGGGCGCATATTATTGAATAGCTCCTTCGGCGACTCTAAATGCAGCCAGCGCCTGTTTGTTGCAAGCAAGTGACTTCTCCGTGTGCTCATTTATGGTAAGTAGCACTCTTTTGACTGATTTGCTTCTTCAATGTACTATAGTATTCCACGCCATGTACTATAGTCTTCTACGCCATGTACTATAGTCCTTCACGCCATGTACTATAGTCCTCCACGCCATGTACTATAGTCCTCCACGCCATGTACTATAGTCCTCCACGCCATACAGTATAGTCCTCCACGCCATACAGTATAGTCCTCCACGCCATGTGTTATAGCTCTCCACGCCATGTAATATAGTCCGCCACGCCATGTATATGGCGTGGAAGACTATAGTACATGGCGTGTAGGCCTATGTACTTTTCGCCATGTATTATGGCGTGTGGCGCTATATTTTATCACAATCCCTAAATCGACTATGTACCTGGCGCCAGAAGTCTATAAATTATGGCGTCTGGCGCCATGTGTTTTCTCAGTGTGGTAGAAGAATATATGAGCATTTGGACGTTATGCACATTGAAATCACCAGCAAGTATGATTTCAGAGGGGAATGTCTCCACTAGAGTAGACAGACATATTGGGGCTGCGAAACAAAAAACATAAGAATATGAAGTGTTTCTGGAAGTTAAACTTACTTAGGCATAATTGGATGAGAGTAACGAGAAAGCAACAACGAACTTAAATTGTTATTATTCTTTGGGGAGAAAGAATCAATAAGCAATAGCAGGAGACTTGATACTGATTCACATCGGCATCAGAAATGGTCTTAGTTTCCTTACCCTAATCACCGGTTGATGAAAATTTAGGTGCCAGTACACCGAACAGCTATTCTTCCTCAAACCAGAAATTTATTCAAAAATCCTGCATGGTTTCACGGTAGCAACAAACTCAAACGAAAAAGTCATAGAAACAACAGCTATGTAAAGGTTTTCGATTATCTCCAAACTGTAACAATGAAGGGAACTGATGCCTTTATATTGACCTGTCGCTTGCTGATTACAACAATGAAATTATCCTTTTATTGCTGCCTTTTTCATTGCATCGAATAATTATGCGATGAACACAAGCCTTCGATAATTTAAGTTGAATCTCCTTCACTATATATAATAACAACAGATCTAGTTTCAGCCCTAATGTCATGTTCTTTTCCCATTTTCAGTTCAGATATTCACTATTTTTCGTAAAATATCTGTTTTATACGATTTTTTCCCGATTTTTGGATAATGTAAAATAGAAGCAAAATAATTTGTAATAATGTCATTAAAATATAACAATGACTCTAACTTACTGACTCACAACCGACACTCGTTGATGTTTTGAAACGATGTGCACTTAAGAAATATAGAAACTAATGATTTTTCAGTGACTCCTTAATGATAGTAAAATATACAAGACTGATTGATTTTTATTACCAATACTTTTAGGATATTTGGATATATTTATTTTTTTACAACTGGTCTCAAACTTTTGTCATTCAATATACATATATACATGCGTTCACATTATTACAGAGCCGAAATTAAGTTAATCAATTTTTCTATGATCCCTATTGAAATGCTTTATGTCTTACGGCGTAGCACATTTCAATAGGAAATTTGTTTCAAATTAATAGTTTGAATTTGATTCAAAAAACTAGGAAGCCCGTAAAATTAATCGAGCTAGAAATTATGCACGATTCTTTTTACAGTTGATTAAATCTGGCAATTTAATCGTTCTATCGATAAATTTTTTAAAGTCGTCGCATAATGCAAGTCAAATGATAAACAATGCCAAAATTATTCCGCAATAAAAATACTGGATGAAATAAATCACGGGCAAAAGCACAATCGTAAGTTTTCGCTAGACATTCAAAAGTCACGATAGTTCAATGCGTTGGATGTAAATTTGGCTTGGTTGTTGTTACTATGATAACAAATGTGTGAGTAAGTAAATATGCAGGAACATATGCGCACCTGAATAAGCAAAGCAGTATACTAGAAGACGATGCAAGCTCTTGAACTTTCTGAACTATTGTCAACTGTTGCGTTGTTTTTAAGCAGATGGGTTTATAGAACGAAACGCATCTAGTTCCGGGATAAGTTTACCTTTGCTGAATTTGAGTCACTCACTTTAGAGGGTAATCGACATTCAAAACTAAAATTTCAATTGCTTTTTGGGAATTCAAACTATGTAGTTTCAAGCTCGATAATTATTGGTTCCTCTTTACCTAATTCAATCCTTAATTCTAGGAGGCCAATCGGCCAAACAAGAAGATTGACAATGAAGCCAAAGATATTGCGACAATGCATGTAATTAAGACTACGTAATTCCATTAATGGAACTAGCAACTTCAAGAAAATCAACGTAATTCCGAAAACCATAAAAGCTAATCAAACCTCTTCTAATAACTTTAATAGAACTCAAAGTTATGGTCGCGATCAATGAATTCATGGTCTAGACATTAGTTCTAGCATTGTGCCCATTCGCAGCTCCGTAACAAGAATCTGCACAATTATATTTCAATTCTGCGCTTCAGTTACCATAGCAGCCAGGCTTCAGCCTAGACTGCATCCGTATTGCGGTAGGTTGAAATGACGTTGCTTGGAAATGTTCGAACACAGGAGACAAGCCGCATACGAGTAGTACTAGCACTCGAGCAATTACCACCGCCTCCTATAGCACACGTTTTATGCGTTCACAAACCCATAGTGGCTCGCATAACGCTAGTTCGCGTGAAATTGAATTGAACGCCAACCGTTTAATCCGTTTAGACTTGTCAAAGAGTCGCACATATATAAATAAATGAGCTGACGATGGTAACAGACATTTAAATAATCAAGAAATCATTCTTCGCAACCAGGCCTTCATGGCATAACAAATCGAGCCTTCAGGGTCGCGTTCAGAAAGCCCCATGTCGAATCGTATTTGAATAAGCTTCGGCGAAAATTTAATCAAATTCACCGGCGAATATCCTTTAAAATCGGAATTTTATTATTTAACTGAAATTTAAGTTAATTGTTTGGGTAGTGTTGTAGTTGCAGAGAAAGATTAAATAAAATTTTATTATTCAAATAAATTTTTTCGATCCTTCAGTGAACCTTCACATTGCATCTAATACCGTTAGCAAATAGATTAAATATGCCTATGAATAACATGATTGCGCAGGCACTGCCTGACACTATCGTAGTAACATCAATGCAATGCCGATGCATTCTAGAGCATGTTTTAGTCAGCCCTGCTCAAAAATATATGACAAAGCTAACGAAGAATAGGAGGATAATAACGATGTGCTACAGGCAACAAGCTGAAATAGTTTTCAATGCGGAAAATGCATTTCTTACCAAGCAGTGTCTTCTATAAATATTCGCTCGTAAGTAAATTAAACATTCTAATCAATTATTTTCATATTTGCAGGATCCCAGTTTGGATGTTAGTTGGCCGACCGTGAAAGAATTTATCTAAGTACTTTTCAATTTGTCATTAATTAATTGCTTGTTGATTCGAGTGCTTGTATTCTTGAGAAATAATTAATGCTTTCTGTTTGTAAGTGTAAGTGTAAGTTATATGCATACAATATTGAACTGTTTTTGATGAAAATATAACAAGGGCAAGTAGCTTTTACACTTTTTAGTGAACAGATGTATTACCAATAAGCAATGCTCATAGGCAAATCCATATTGAATGCATTGTTTGCGGATTTCATGCGTTTTGTCTAGAAATGACGAAGATAGTATCTTCTTGTTCTGGTAATTGTACAGCTGAAGAGAGCGATATTTTCGTTGATTGGTTTGTAATTGACACTGAAAGAAAATCAATACTTTCAAATACGAATCTGATGGGAATATGTCAAGTAGCGATTGAAAACCTATTTTTTTTTGTAAATTTTAAATTTGTTTAAAACTTTTCATGAAAAAAACTTCTATCGCATAGGAACCGCTAGAAAGACTGATTTTCGAAGAAAAATAGAGGAATTGTATGGATTTTGATTGCACGTTCTACCAAACGTGCTACTTATAACCATCAATCTGTATCGAAGGATATATGCCCCACTTTGATCCGATGACTGCATCGAAAGTCATAGGGTAGAAAAGTTTCCAAAATTATCACTCGCTGTGGCTATGGAAAAACGGCTGTCTCCCTGTAACCGAATTTTGCTCAGATAAATCTGCCTCGGAGGATGATGTAAGTGCTGTCACGACGAAAGAGCTAATTGGCCGCCTTGATTTCCTAGACCTTGAATCTCATGAGCTGATGGAAGCGGACACTGGATCTGATAAGGATGTAGACGGCACTATTATCAATAAAGATTATGGTTCTATAAATTAACCTTCAATAATCAAAAGCAGTGTCTGTTGCTCTTCATCTTTATCTGTAAAGGAGCGCAGAAGAGATAGTGATAATCCAAAGGCCATAGGCCGCTAATGACCGAGTTTGTGGATTGAAAACCGACGTATACACGCTACTGTCACCTGAATCTTTAGGTAAACCAAAAGCCTGCAACTTCATCAGGAAGTTAATAAATATTCTTGTCCATTTAAACTTCAGTGACAAGGACAAAGTCGCTATTATAGTTGAAATGAATCCAAAGTCATTCTGGATCTACATGGCGAAAGACCAATGCTTACTTCCTCCAATGACTCTATTTGGGAGTTGCCAGCAGTTGCAAGTACACGGCGGATTCCGCTAATAATAAGTGCAGACGCGAACGCCCATAATTAGCTATGGGGTTGTTCGGATGCTAACGAAAGAGACAAACCATTTTGGGGCTGCCATTGCAAACATTGGTAATGAACCTACCTTCAGAGTAGTGAGGTTCTAGATATAAGGAGGTATCCTGCGATGTTAGTACTCCACACACCTTTTCACGAAATGGAGAGATTTGCAAGCGTGTTGACTGTCAGGCATTTACATTTGGAGGATTGCTACATAACAAGGCAACTTACCTAAACAGGAAAAAACTGATTGAGAGCAATTCCGATCAATCTTTTACATTGAACTGGACCACATTCACGCGCTCACCAAGTCTCCTATAAACCCCAAAAACAAACTAAAATATTTGAGAGTTATCCTTGACTCCAAGCTTCTACGGAAGGAAAATATAGCAAGAAAAGCCCTCAAGATTATGTGCTGCTTACAGTTCTAAAAGGGTTGTACGAGCAAGATCGGGGCTGTAACCTCGTATCGTCTCCTGAATCAACACTTGTATAGTGGAATCAGCTGTACGTAGCAGTAGTTTGGTGGCCAGCCATACTTAAGGCTGGAAATCAGAAAATGATTGAGAAACTACCTAGCTTAGCACTCTTATTGATAACGGAGGCTCTCCGTGCTATCCTAACGAAGGCAGTTCTGGTGTAGTTCTTCTACCGATCTGTTTGTCTCGCAATAAGCGAGGTACGTAGCAGTAAGAATTAATTGTGGTTATATTTTGATCTTAACGTCAAAATGAAATGTGGTATATTTTAAACTGACCTCAACTCAAAGCTTTCATTCCACGTGCCGGACCACTACAGTGTCTTTCAGGACTAGGTGTTGGTTATTCTCGAGCGGGCAATTGGCTCCTATGTAATCATATGTACACTCTAAAAAGTGGGTCTATAATTAATACTTTGATAATAGGAAATATATTCATTTTTTCGTTCAAAATAACGAATCACAAGCTTTTTTACACATTCGATGTGCATTTTTTTGCTTTTACGTCATATCATCTGAATAATACACAGCTTTTTGTAAATTTAAGCAAAAAGAGTGTAAATTTACTAGTTTGCTATTCAAAGCCATAAAATTGCATCATTTTTTAGGGTAAAATTACACGATTTGGTCGTAAAAAAAATATTCTTTTTACGCACTTTTGTAAATTTACATCTTAATAGTAGGAAACCAGTTTCCTACTATTATAAAGGTAAATTTAAACCAAAATTTTTTGAGTGAATTGAAGTAAAAAGAGTGTAAATTTACTAGTTTGCTATTCACCTTTGCGCCAAAGCCATAAAATTGCATCATTTTTTAGGGTAAAATTACACGATCTGGTCGTAAAAAAATATTCTTTTTACGGCTTTTTGTAAATTTACATCTTTAATAGTAGGAAACCAGTTTCCTACTATTATAAGGGTAAAATTCAACCAAAATTTTTTTGAGTGTATATTTGGAGTGAATATCTGTATTTTCACTGAGAGCCAAGCGGCTATACAGCCCCTTACTGGACTTAACATTTTCTCGAAGCTGGTCTTCGAATGCCGCACCTATCTTAACGAAATGTCGAGGCATTCGACGATGCAGCTGTTTTGAGTGCCAGGACTTAGATGCATTAAAAGAAGGCGTCCTGTATTTTTCTGATTCGCATTCCAATGTTCCAGTTAAACTGACCACCAGGCAAAAATACTTAAAGAACGCTGTGAAGTCGTGGTTAGAAGTACCTTCGTATGCGATCACTAAACAATTGTGCAGAGCTTTTGACATTGATTACACTAGGGAACTTCTCGAACGAGGAAGGAGCGCTCGCCGAGTAGTAGCGCCTATCCTAAGTGGACATTGTCTATTTCGCAGGCATGCAACACGGGCGGATGCCTTAAAACGACTTCTGCTGGAGCTGCACATGCGAAGAGGGAGAGAAAACAGTTCTTCACCTCCTGTGTGAATACCCGGCCCTTGCTAGAAGGAGGAAATAGTCACTCGGCTCATACTTCTTTGCTTTTCTAATCAAAGTAGCTTCGGTGGATCTCAAAGAGATCGCTTAGTACTTCAAGGATCCGGGGTGGATCTCCGCATCGTAATGGTTGTGCTCTAAGCAATGCGGTACCACAATGGGGCTATGTGGGTCCTCTCCGGAGTCTGTCTGAAAGAGGCAGAGACGGAACCTAACCTAACTTACTACTAGCATTTTTAATATTTAGGAGAGAAAAACCTTCCCCTTAATTTCATTCCAAGATGCTTATAGAATGAAAATTTGCTTCCAACATCTCCTAGAGACACAACATGCAAATTTTACTTTACCAGCACCGCAACCAAAAGTCTACTACAACTGTTTTACGCCAAGAACAACCACCCTGGCAATTACGTTTTTAGCCGATGACTCTGGTGAAAGTTACAGGGATTACATTTTTTGGGCTTTTCAAAAGTTTCTTCGAAAATCAGTAAAAATTGTTATGTTTATACCTTGAGTATTTTTTTTAGACCATCCTCTATGCTTATATTATCACATTTACAAGAAGTTAACACTTTTATAAGAACGCAACGATATTTTGAGCATACACTTACATATAAATTAAAAAGAGGATATTTATAGCTGGCACATACATATTACCGAAACACATTTCACCATTAGTTGAAAAATACAATAACGTGAATCAGAAATAGGAATGGAAAAAGTTTCACATCAGTTTGAGTCCTATTAGCTGTCGTTTTCTCCTACGCTCAAATATCATAGCTCGATGAGGATAAAATGAAATCAAGGACAACCAACGAGGCACAGCCATTAAACACCATACTTCATCGCTACTTCTGTCATCAAAGATTCCTGATATGAATGGTTCGCAATAGAGTATTACTGAAGGTTCTAATCTCGATATGTAGTACTCTATACTCTTATTTATTCGCACTTAACCTGAAAAAGTGCGAATAAATGAGAGTATACTATATAGTACAGCTACAGATTTTTTTTCTATTGCACACATAGCAATAATATACTTGACCTTTTTGTTAATATAAATAATATTCATTTAATATTGCTTAATACACTTGTTATGCTCTTTTTCGAATGCTTTAATCCTTCATCATGAACTTTAAGTAATCTATAGGCTACCACTACGAGTACAAGTGCTCCTGCCCTGGTAACATTCTTATGTCCTGTGTGACAGAAGATTCATGAGACCCATAAACTAAACAGTGCCAATTCAATTCGCCCTCAAGACATCTTCCCCGTGCACAAACTGATTGAACCGAGTGAGCAATAGCTGCTACTACCTTAATCGAAAACAATGTGCTAAGTGTTGTGTGAATTTATCGTTGCCTTGGGATGTTTGGACAGGAAAATTAATAGTGGAATTTGCATATGGGAATTGTAGAGTAAACACCTGGTGTCGTTTTGTATTTCACAGTATCCACGCCTAAATTGCAAGTGAAATTGGAAGACATACAGCATGATAGCGTAAAACGTTATTCCTGCCGAAAAAATGGCACAAGTGTATGTTACGTTACATGAGGTTTCCGAAAAGTGGCAAAAACGTAGAAGATACCTTCAATGGATGACTTTGAATCGTTATAGTTATTACCGGCTGTATAGACACGATCAACCAATTCGAAATTAAGCCATAGCCCTCTTTGATATTGTTATTATTATCATGAGTAACGTATTGCTTCCTGAGCGTAATATGATCCCATATCCGTACATGTCATCGATGCACAGTTTCGTCCACATTTTCCCCGAGGCTGTCGAACTAGAAGTAACATGATGAAAGAAGCAGATAGACAGGGACACGTGTTATGAATTAGTCCTTTAATGGAGACATACGACACTTCAATTGACACTTGAGTACATTTTCATTGTGGATAATCATATAGATTGACCTTCTCAATATTTCATATTTGTATTGATATTGTCCTGAGACTACACTTACTGCTTTTGCAAAGCGTTATATTCAGGTTATATGTCCACACACTTAGAGTCTTCGATTTTTATGGGTAAATAATGCTTAATGACTTTGGTTGACAATGTGCTAGTTTACATTGCCAAAAGGAAAATTGAAGTGTGAAATCAATAATTGCTTCTACTATGCTAGAAACTTAAAAAAAATTCAGATTTCAGTAACTGAAAGTATTCCATTAGTTCTTTAAGAGAACTACACCTGTGTATATAGTGTCATCCAAATACGCAAACAATGTGCGAACTTGCCAAAATATTCAAGAGGAAATAGGAAACTCCCGAAATATGAAACAAGGAAGAAGAATCAACCCTAGCAACCGATCAGAGCAGCCTATATTTGCTATGGTTATTTCGTATCGAAACCGTGTCAACATCTGTTCCCTTTAAAGGATTCCTGCGCAACCCGATCCAATTCGTGTACATATATGTGCACATTCATGCAGAAGCGAAATGCAGAAGTGCCGCAACGTCATCATTTATGACATTCATGTCATCTGATTCCCACCTTTTTCTATACATAAATCCATATCAGAAATTGATATGCACACGTATGTGCGGCATAATTAAATTGTTATTACTTCATACATAAACCATGCAGCCCTAAATGGAAGTGATAGACGTATGTGTTATATGAGCTGAATAGTTTGTCAAGTTGAAACATAGCCAAGTAGATTGTGACATACGGGCCACACAAAAAAGACTTGAATGCGGACAATCTCCCACCAAGACCCATCCACCCTCAGTCAGATTCTCATTAAATGAAATCATAAATTAGACAGAAAATTTAGAGTTAATTGTCTGATACGTGTCTGTATCCCTCGGATGACAGTGCTTGGCCATGCAGCACTAAATTTCAGTGTTAATCATCGTCACATTCGGATTCATTTATGCAATTAATGCGGTTGATTTAGTGGGGACGCCTATTGCAGACAGAATTATAGGGGTCATAAATCGTCAAGGTGTAGATTAATTTGTGTGATGTGGATTTGTCGCAGTATGTAATATGATATTCATCATGTTTCCAGTAATTGGAGAGAGGGGAGTGTTATCTTAGGGATGGCAGCTCTCATGCAATTGTACCAAGATGATATATATCAAAATGAATATGGGACGACAAATCAGGCGGTATTTAGAGGAAGTTGTTGGCATTTTTGAACATTTCATGTCTTCAGGAGGTGTGTAAGCGACACATTCATTGTTTATTTATTTATTACTGACTCAAATTGCACAATAGTCAAATTACAAAATGAGAAAAAATAAAATCATAAAATAAATATAAAAACTATGAATAGAATCAATTAAATCAATGCATTATTGAAAAGACAAGACAGAAAGCCAAAGTGGTGATCGTCAAGACTTCATAGCATCCTGGGTATATAGTAATTAAAGTAGAAAGTAGTAGCAGTAGTAAAAAGTGATAGAGTTCTTAACGGACGATCAGACAAAAAAGTGAGACGTAAAAAGTGAGATACGCAAAGGCCGGAGGTGTCATCTGCATATTGTAAAGTTTTAGCTTGAAGATGGCCCGCTGGAATAGGGAAGTCAGCAGTGAATAAGGTATATAAATAGTAGTGATGGGCGTTTCTGTTGTTTTCAGAAAACGAAAACGAACTGTTTTTTTCCAAAAACAACTGTTTTTTGAAACTTTTTGAAAGCTTTTTTCACTCGACCAGCAGCAGATTGATACTGGGTGTTACCATTAGCGATGGGCGTTTCTGTTGTTTTCAGAAAACGAAAGCTATTTGAAAAAAAACAGTTTGAAAAAAACTGTTTTTTTCCAACTGTTTTTTTCAAACTGTTTTTTTCCAAATAGTTTTCGTTTTTTGAAAACAACAGAAACGCCCATCACTAATGGTGACACCCAGTATCAATCTGCTGCTGGTCTAGTGAAAAAAGTTTTCAAAAAGTTTCAAAAAACAGTTGTTTTTGGAAAAAAACAGTTCGTTTTCGTTTTCTGAAAACAACAAAAACGCCCATCACTAATAAATAGTAATAGAACCTTGAGACATTCCGAATGCTACAGATCCTCGAAGTGAATTTGTTCCATCGATTTCAAATACAGAAGAAGTCTTTAGTTTTCGTCCCAACAAATTTCCTTAGTTATCGAACCTTTAAGGGGAGTTTACAGATGTCCATGCGTCCAAGCCGGTTTTTCAGAGAGCGGAAGTGAAATCGAAGAGTGCGGATACGTTGACTTGTACTTCCACTTCACTCCCGCCTTCTAAAAAATCGGCTTGGCTGCATCGACTCATGTGTAAACTTCCCTTTAGGGTGACCACATGCGTTCTTCAGCTTCAACTTCAGGTCAGTTTGGTGCGCCACTAGCTCATTGTGGATGCCTGCTAGTTTAGTGCCTCTATATAAACCACGAATGACGAGGGAGTCTGCAGTGTAAATAGTTGCAAATCGACCACTTCTCCTGATGTGTTCGAATACTTTTTTATGATCTTCTAAAGAGAAACATAGGATGAGCATTTGTAGCTTGAAATATTCTTAATGAGTCATACAATGCCTTGCGTACTCGTCTCACATATAAATTTAGAAACTTTCGTCTTTTAAGGGTTTTTGAGTTGGGATAGTGTTGGCCGTTGGGTAAAGTCCGCGTTTGTTTTTCGTTTGAGATATTAAGAGAGAGAGAGAGAGAGAGAGAAGTGAAAAAAGTTACTTGTTCCTTTGTCTTGCCTTTATTTTTATTTTTTATTGCCAGGTTAAATTTCTTGTCATCATGGGCGATGCGCGATACCTCTGGGGCTGCATTGTACACTGCAGAGGACGATGGCTAATTGATATTTGTCACCATGGTGGGAATTATTGTTGTCCTCATCTTCTGGTTGCTATCTAGTTGCTGGGTAAAGTCACTAATAGCAACGGTTGTTTGGTGACTTTTTTATACCATTAGGCTTTTTTAAGACGTAAGTGAGATAGGATTGGTACCAGAATCTTTGGTGACTTTCTTGCAACAGAAGTTGGCAGTTCTTTTAGGATTCTGAGACATACGTCTTCTTCAAATGTTCTTGTCTCAGAGACAATAAAAAAGAGGAATATCAATAAAATATTTTATTTTTCAAATTCTAAAATCCCTCACTGTTGAATCATCAGAATGAAATCCTTCTACCTCCCTCTAACTCTAAGAACCCTCCTTACCTCTCTCTCTCTCTCTCTCTTATCGAATCCAACCAATAGTCCCATTATCTACGCAACATTGTTTTTGCGAATGGGAATACGGGATGGAGTTTTTAGATTTACAAATTTTGTGCATTATTCGTTTTCGAGTTTAAACAAGATGTAGTTATTAGTCTTTCTTGGCATAATTTGCCATCGCTTGGAGTTTTTCAATTTTTTATTTCTATTTTAAGACAAAAATACCCGTGTAAATCATGACACCTTACTATTAAGATGTCCTGGAACAAGTTGCAAGCAAGCTGGACAACATACATGGTTGTCATGATTTTCTGCTATTCTATTTTGATGGAGTACATTTTGAGGATTCAATAGTGAATGGAATCATCCAACCTTCTTCTACCCCTTGAAGGGAACTCGAATGTGCGCTCAGGAGTTGAAAAAGGTGAAGAATAATTGGATCACTTCATTCTGACGGTTTAACGTGGAGGCGAAGAGATGTGGCTTGCATTTTTAAATCAGAAAAATAACAAAACGATTGTTTACTCTTATCCCCTGCGCCTCAACTTCCCCACCCCGACCTAAAAATACGTTCATAGTGTTGGGCAAGATCAGGGCTACACCGTCTTCTGCCTCCCTCCGACCTTATTATCGAGACATATACCGAAAATATTCACCTTTTTATACCACAAGTAACATGCGTCCCTGTATATTTCACCAGTCTAATCATACCGGCTCATAAATAGCCTGCATTATCCGATGACACATTTATTCGTGTAAATTAACTTCATACGCCAGAAAATTACCAACAAGTTTTGAATTGATTAAGATGATAGTCAATTTTCCACCAACCGAATCTTATCTTTGAAAAAGATGATTACATGGCATATTACAAGTTACCATCAAAGCCAGAATGAATACGAGCGTTAAGATACAGCGTGTAAATTCCTATGCACGCATGCAAACGCATGAGCAAATGCAATACCTAATACATTAAATGCTCTCCACGAATTCCGCGAAAACCGGCCACTCAAGTTTCCAATCTCATAAATTCTTCAAAAACTAAAAACACTGTCTGGGTGATTTCAAGCCATAACATTGCATACTAACTGGCTAATCTACTGTATTGCTCAAACTTCAATGCGAAACGGTACAAATTCTTCAATATTTAAATATACCACCGACATCGAAACAAATACGGCGGAATGGAACAAGTGATTCAATATTTTATTATATATTTAGAAGAATGCATTCGTCTGATATATCGTTTTCTGGCGTCGTTTGTAAACTAGAACTTGGCTGATATCTACCCGCAGCTCGAGAAAAAACGATAAATTACGTGAAACGCATAGATAACAATCATAGTATATCCTGAGAGACGTTGCTTAGTATGTGAATTGCATGCAAAATGAAAATACTGTTGGGGGTCTGTTTGGTGATACTTGCTAAATTATATCCAAACCGGTGGCGATAAAACGATTTGGTTTGATGGTTTTAGTAAAATGGACCAGTTGCAGTAAAAACGAACTTATCAGATTTCCTGAAAGTCCGAGGCAAAGCGACTAGTTGTCTCAATTATTTCACACTCTTATAAATAGATTATGCAAACAAATTTTCAATTTTTAATACCGAAATGTATTGTGATATGTAGAAAATTTGAGAAAGCCCCAATTGTGCTTTTGTTGTCTGCAAAAAGCTTTAAAAAAAATCAATGTATGAAAAATGTACTTGCTTTTGTTGGCCCTAGCAGATGCCACAGTATAAGTAAAAGACAAAATGTTAGAAAGAATAGACTAACACTATGCCGCTTTTAACCACAACACTATGCGGCTCTTGAGCCAGGAAAGATTGGACGTTTACTAAGCATAAATCTTCTTATTACATACAACATTATTAGAGGGCGCTAATCAACCGACTTGTGTATCGGTAATCAAGGCTCAAAATTTCACTGTTCGTATTGCGGAGGAGAGAGAGCATAAAGGGAGAGAGATCATAAGGTTGCCAGAAATATGCTGTTCCTTGGTAAAATAAGCGAAAAGATGTGTCTCATTTTACGTTAGACCAGTTGAAACCTCAACATATTAACAGTGAGGCGATTTGGAAAGCGATTGTTGAGATAACTGCAGAGTTCTGCAAAAAAGCATTCAGATACTGACACAGGACTGATGCAAGGGTCATAAATACAGTCAACGATTAAGAAGTTAGAGAACGTCAAAGATATAATAAATTTGACAGGAGGCGAAAAATACAAATCACTGGAGGGGATTCCTGTGAGCGACTTTCCTATAAGACCCCTCCACCATCCGATTGCCAGTGAGTAAATGATCATGATCTTTATAGAAGAGAACATACAAGGGTAAAATTTCATTATGACGAATGTCTTCCATTACCATTAGCCAAATGACATCATCGCGAGGATAGAGGATAAGTTAATTTCATTGGCCTTAGTCCTTAAATCGCGTACATTTTGATAGTAAATAATAAGAGTACGGCTTACGATTGGATGACCCTTGATGTTCTCAAGCGAAATTTTGTCGCGGTGCGTTGGAAAATTATTTAACTAAGACCAGTCGTTTTTTAGGCGTTCCTTTGCGTTTGCCGAAACGGTAAGACAAAAAGGTTCAGCTGTTTAGGCGCTATCCAAATTTTCCTTATCGTACAAGAAACGCCAGCTTTCTTCTGTGCGACATTCTGACCGATCGCGATACATCAAATGCTTTAAAACGTCAAGATTTAATAACGCATTAATGTGAGAAATTAATGTCATGTGGATTCTCGATTGAAATTTCACGAATTTTAATAGACATTTTGACTAATCTTCGATGAATTTACGCACAAATTTGATGCCAGCTGACCAAAATGTTAAAATCATTTATGCTCCCACGACAATTTTTCGACTACGTATAACACTCATGAACTCTGCCAGGGGATAAATAATCACCACCTTGCAACGTTTTAGTATAAATTTGAAAATTTAAAACAAAACTTAACACTATATTTTTCTTCGATGGTCATTTTTGTACCGGTCATACAAACACTGTCACTTCATATGCAACGACTCCGCTCCCAGTGAGCTAAATGTCATGAAATTTTGGCTGGAGACTGGAATGAAGCTTTGACACACATAGGTGACACAGGACTTTTGGAGCAGGAAAACGCCCTATTCCAAAAGCCCTGTTTGCTTTGGAATGCTCTTTGTTTATTTACTAAAAATTTCTACTTAAGTGATACCTGTAATTTCTAACGATAATATAATGTCTCTTTGAAAAATATTTCGTTTAAGCACTATCGTTTAGGACTCATCAAATAACCAATGCATTTTCAATCTCCGTATCTGTTCATGTTATTAATTTGCAGCAACCAAGTGAAACGTTTCTCTCACAAATTAACAAGGAGTAGTTAGATAGAGAAAACTCATTGCATTAAATATGATTTTCATCACTTTTTGCTTGGCTTTACATTACGTAAAGTATTTTCTACTTCCTTATAGATGGAATCAGCTTAAGTTTCACACATAAAATTGATTCATTGGTCACCATACTCGTCAAAGTTGCAACATTCTTCCGCCAGGTGAGATCTATGAGATAACTACATCACACTAAGTTTTAAGAAATAGTAAATCAATTAATTTCATTCAAGCGATTCACACGCTCCTCCCATAGCGTACCGTGTACAAGTTGATGAGCTGCGAATTAAATGTGCCCACTACACAAATTTACATGTTTTATGTGAGAATGTAATGCATAACACACTTAACAACGAACGCATTAAAAAACCGTAAATCAAATTGTGAATGTCCAACCATATTTCTCAGTTGTAGGTTTTTATTACTTTATCTGCACACCAAGTAGATACCCTTTAGAAATGATTTCGCTTATCCACCAGTTTTTCATTTTCAAGCAATTTCAGCATACACAGCAGCAGCTTCTTTCACCGTACAGAACACCTCCAGGGCAACAGAACGAACTTTAAGCGATTAAGACGTTTATTACGGTGGTACTTGTATTAAATAAGCAGTAAAAATGTGTGTAAAATTAATAACGATTGGGCTCCAGGGGAATTTATGGGAGTAAATAAAGTCGCCAACTGCGGCCTTATTGGAAGCGTTATCGGCAATTGTGATCGGTATTCGCAGGAATACTGAAAACATTATTGACTTCTATAGCTAGTTTTATCATAAATAAACAGTTCTAGCATTCAATGCAGTATTACTGCTGTGGAGATTTGTTTATAAACTTGTTTAAATATTTTTATGCATTTGTTATAACAAACTGTTTCAACGCCAAACATACAAGCTCGAAACATTTCCTTGATTACAATATCATTTGTCTGAAACGAGCACAGCCAATCAGATTACGTGAGCCGATCAATTCATAAATCATTGCAGTCCGATTGAAGTCGTTGCTTTTCTGATATGTGGAGTCGGAATGTTTTGATTGCCACCCAGCTACAGATAAACATAGTTCCAACATTCGTCCATGCAAATGACAGACACCGCGCCAATATCGAAATAATATAACATGCATTCGACATTCCAAATGCAATGAAACAGACAGGTCAATGGACCCTGGCGTTCTCCATTAATTATTATTGATTTTCAGGAAACACACCCGTTCTTGTTATGTCGCCAGGTCGCCACAGCTCACTTGCCATTTCAAACTTGTCCATTTGCCATGAAAAGTGTCGTTTGTATCATTTTTAACTCATACTCATATCATACACGACGCTACAAAACTTACTGTCGGTGCCGTGTTATTGCATCAGATTATGAAAACGAGGATTTAAAAATCTCATTTCCTTACGGCATGTCTTTCATTATTCTACTACATACTTTTCTATAGTCTTTTGTTATTTGAAACCAAAGCCAGGTCGAGATTCTCATATGATGGGAGAACAAAACATGGCGGTTGTAATAAGAACGGAAGAAACTCGAAAGCAGCATGTCTTCATGCAAATTTTGGTTAAGCTAAATCGCAAACAACTTGCATCCTTTCGAATTTCCGAATGACTTGCAAGGCGAGAGGGTATATTAATTTCCTTTGAAAGCATATCAAAAGATTGTATGGCTGAATCATTGTTTTAATATTTATGCAAATGTCCAATATATCCTTGACTATACCGGCTGAATCTAATCTAGGTTTTGCTGGAGTAAACAGCAGTTACTTTTTTTAATTCTGAAATTGCATTTGCCCGGTTATTTCAATTGACTACATCTTTTTACTGATATTCTTGTGGTCTAATTCACTTTGCTATGCCTCATATGCGTCACTATCAACAAATAAACTTTCATATTTCATCAAACATCTTGATGAAAAATCGAAATCTACTTGAAAACCTTTCGCCACCCCAATGTTTCAAATTAATAACCATACAAATCGCAATAGAAACAACATTGATTTTCGCAAGTTTCTTCTCAGCACGTTATTAGAAAAATCCATCACCAAAGCCTTTCATCGCAAGTTTAACCTCCATCAATATTTGCATGTTTAATCAACCAGTAGCATGCAAATTTCACACAAAAAGTGTTTAATCCTAATTAATTACCTGACAACAACCAAACTACGTTGTGTGGTTAGGAAAGGCTCAGCAACACATCAATTACCATATGTTTATCAGCTTTAAAACCAGCTCCAATAAAATCCATATGATACGACATCATTTTCGATAGCGTGATAGTACCGTAATCGTACAGCATGTATGCATTTACATGCAAAACATTCAGTCTGGGAGACGAGTGGAGGAAAATACCTTCGTATTATGTAAACTAATGGGTGCTATAAATTTTCATCTTCACATCTTTTTTTTCAACCAAATGTAGCGAACAATTATTGAAAAAAGACAGCCGCTAATCACTTCGTTTAAATGCAAATTGGCCACATCGTATTCAGATCACGGAAGAATAAAACAAACCATTGATATGAATCGACATCAAAACGTGATCATGGTTTCTGAACGATCTTCGCTATGTAGTTTGCCGAAAAAGATGTTAGGGAAAATGATTTTCGGCAACTTTCAGTCGATTCACATAAGTGGCTAAAGATATAAATGCCTAAAATCAGGTGAAGAGGGTATGAATATACTTTTGAAACGAAAACTATTTGGGATACACGTATGTCTGGCTCTGGGGACCGATGACAGATGGCATCGTGACTTCATTAGAAATTTGTAGATAATATTCAAGTACTTTCGTCAAATGAAACAGTATACGTTTTATTTTTAAATATTTAAAAGTCATTTTAATGACATGAATTCTCTCAACAAAATCAAAAGCTTCTCCCTATGAAAATTATTCACCCTTTTCAAGCAGCGATCGAAAAATTCTTTCAATTTGTCTTTGCTGATTGCTTGATATAAAATTCTGACATGCAATACATTTTATATGCTTATTCGCATGTATAACTACAAAGCATCTTCCACCTACCCGACTTGCGATATTAAATATTTAAAGAAATGTTAGGAGGCGAATAATTACTACCAACATTCACACTGCAATCTATCTTGTCCGATGAGCACTATGCAATCATTATGAACATTTTGCAGAATTAAGACCCAAGTTTACTTAAGGAATCATTAGAATTATGCTCAACACCGTTCACAACGAGTTCTTGTACGAAGTGTAGCTACTGCAGCAGTCAAATAATTAGCTGAAAACGAAATGAAATTCTTCCGGTTCATTTACATCACCCACCTCGACCAGAAGCACTTCCGTGGCAGAAGATGCAAGAATTTAAAATGCAGGAATGTTACATTGCTAGGAATCTGTTGGGGCTATTTTGTTTTCGCCTTTATTAATTGTGAATTTGCACGACATAGCACATGCGGATGATGGCGGAGAACAATCGACATTCATGGCCAAGAAAACTGACGGCAATATTCACGAGATGAAGGCAGCCTATTTTTCAGTGCGAAATTATTGGGTAAGACCAAGAATGTGGAATACTTTAGAGAGGTTATTAAGAATTTCTTTCCGTTCCCAACACTACAAGTGCTAGACTCCGGGCTTAGAAGGTTAAACATCAAGTGTTTACCTACAATTATAGCTTAAATCGAGGCAGAAAAGTGCTTGAATCGTAAAGATGCTGGTTTTTTAGCAAGAGCAATTACGGAAAACTGCTCAATAAAAGTGCTATCTTGGAAACGTTATTTAACTGTTGTTTTTCGTAAATACCTAGTCCTAAGAGGCAATTTATAACTAAGTAGGTATTGGGAGGCTACTCGTAGTTGATCTATGGAAACATTGAAAACAAGAACCGCATTATTTGAATTTGAAATCCTTTGCCTAAGACCAATTTTACCGCTCCCCAGAAATGGGCACACAATGCTGATTTTAAATCAAATCTGAATATGTCCTGAATGCATGCAATGCAGCACATTAATTTCAACTCTACACGGAACGACTGGAAGATAAAGATGATCAAATTTTTCATTATGTATGTATTTTTTTAGTATACCAGTGAAATACCAAAGTATTCCAAATTGAAATTTAAACATTTAATTCTTCAATGGTAAATAATTTTATTTACATATATATATATATACATATATATATATATTTACATATATATATATATATATATATATATATATATATATATATATATATATATATATATATATATATATATATATATATATATATATATATATATATATATATATATATATATATATATACATAGTGCCGAACAAAAGTCTACATACACCATATAAAATAGCGGAAAATTGTTAAGCATAGCATAAATAAAAAATTATGATAATGCCAAATCAAAATAACCCTTTGTTCAGAAATATTTTATTGAAAGTGCACGAAATTTCAGTTTCTGCGAAATATATTTAACAAAAAACTAAATTATTCACAGATAACAAAGAACAAAAGCCTGCGTACACGTAAAACTCATTATATTAGATGATATATTTTAATTAATATTGATATTTGTTTGGCTCGCCTTTCGCTGTAATTACGGCCTCCATCCTGTTTGACATGGAATTGACAAAATTTCGCGTCACTTGTACTACTATTTTGACCGTTCTTCTTCATTTCTGATGTTGTGTTTTCGGATTCTACGCTCCAGATAATCCCATAAATGTTCTACGGGGTTGAGGTCGGGCGACTGAGGTGGAGAATGTAGCTGTTTTGAGATATTTAAATTTAACCACTCCTTCACAATACCAGCCGTATGCGTAGAATCGTTATCTTGCTGGTTCGTAGGCCCCATTTTTGTGCGGATTGTTGTAAATTATTTTTTAATATATTTAGATAAACTATGCTATCCGTAAATTCTTGAATTATGACCAAATTCCCCGCTCTAGAAGCTGATATGCAACCCCAAACTAGAACATTACCACCATGTTTTACGGTTGAAATTAAGTTCTTCTTTTTAAGACTTTCATTATTGTTTTTCGAAATTCTGTGTTCCATTATGTCGGAACAAGTTAAACTTGCTCTCGCTACTAAAGAAAACAGTGTCCCAGAAAGTCGAATCATCATTTTCATGGAGTTTGGCAAATTCAGGTTTTACTCTTAGACGGGCGATAGAAAAATTTCTGGAATTCAATATTCCATTGTACACTGAAAAAACACATAGCGCCAGACGCCATAATTTATAGACTTCTGGCGCCATGTACATAGCCGATTTGGGGATTGTGCTAAAATATAGCGCCACACGCCATAATACATGGCGAAAAGTACATAGGAGCAGGCGCTATGCTTTTAGCCCTCCACGCCATGTACTATAGTCCTCCACGCCATGTAGCATATTCCTCCACGCCATGCAGATGGCGTGGAGGGCTCTAGTACATGGCGTGGAGGACTATAATACATGGCGTGGAGGGCTATAAGCATAGCGTGTGCTCCTATGTACTGTGGCGTGTGGCACTATATTTTATCACAAATCTACACTGAAAAAAATCCACATGGCGCCCAGAGCCATGTAACATAGCGCATTATTTATGGCCCCATACGCTATGTACATAGTACTCTGAGCTATGCAACATGGCTCCCCGCGCCATAATGTCAGAATCTACATAGCGCGTGGTCCAATGTAACATGGTGCAGCATTTATGGTCCCACACGCTATATACATAGTACCCTGGGCCATGCAGTATGGCTCCCAGCGCCATAATTACATGGCGCAGAAATTATGGCTTCACACGCCATATTACATAGTACCATGAGCCATGTAATATGGCTTCAGTTGAAGAAGATAACTGCAATTATAACTCGCAGCCATACTGTGTGAGGGAACTTATAAATGTGAGTATCAACAGTAGAAGCACTGTGGCCAGATTTGGCTAATTGCCGCCAATTGTGCTACCTAAGAGTTGAATTGGCGGCGGGAAATTTTTGATTTTGCGGGTTGGTGGCCTTAGGGCTATATAAGGTAATTGAAAAACTGAGTTTGGGTTATATAATATTTATGAAAAACTAAGTTTTGGCTGTATATTGTTTTCAAAAACAATGGTCCTCCACGCCATGTACTATAGTCCTCCACGCCATGCACTATGGTCCTCCACGCCATGTACTATGGTCCTCCACGCCATGCACTATAGTCCTCCACGCCATGTACTATGGTCCTCCACGCCATGTACTATGGTGCTCCACGCCATGTACTAAAGTCCTCCACGCCATATACTATAATCCTCAACGCCATGTACTATAGTCGTCCACGCCATGTACTATAGTCCTCAAAGCCATATACATGGCGTGGAGGACTATAGTACATGGCGTGGAGGACTATAGTGTATGGCGTGGAGGGCTATAAGCATAGCGTCTGCTCCTATGTATTTTTCGCCATGTATTATGGCGTTTGGCGCTATATTTTATCACTATCCCTAAATCGACTATGTACATGGCGCCAGAAGTCTATAAATTATGGCGCCTGGCGCCATGTGTTTTTTCAGTGTACCGAAATAGACTATGTACATGGCGCCAGAAGTCTATAAATTATGGTGTCTGGCGCGATGTGTTTCTTTAGTGCAATAACATCTTTTCGAGCGTAATAATTACGATTGATTTGCAGTTTATTTTTGAATTGAAGTTTTATTCGATTAAAATTAATTTGCAAAAATTATTTGACACCTGGGTCTCTGTTTTTTCGATTGATTATCGAAATTTTCGTAGCGTGAAGATCGCTTACCAATGTAACACGAAGACTTGATCAATTTTCCTCCCGTTTCTGCGTGACTTTTTTGGCAAACTAATTTTATTTGGGATGTTTCTATTAGCTAAACAATCTTATTACAGTCAAATAATCTACTACAATAAAATCTCTTCTATATTCAAGAAGCTTGCTGACATTTATACACCTCCTCACACAGTATGGCTGCGAGTTATAATTGGAGTGCCATGAGCCATATTACATGGCTCATGGCACTATGCAATATGGCGTGTGGGGCCATAATTTCTGCGCCATGTAATTATGGCGCTGGGAGCCATACTGCATGGCTCAGGGTACTATGTACATAGCGTGTGGGAACATAAATGCTGCACCATGTTACATAGGACCACGCGCTTTGTAGATTCTGACATTATGGCGTGGGGAGCCATATTGCATAGCTCAGAGTACTATATACATGGCGTATGGGGCCATAAATAATGCGCTATGTTACATGGCTCTGGGCGCCATGTGGATTTTTTTCAGTGTACCATCGTTTAGAATTTAAGGCTGCCTACGACAGCATGAAGTAAAGTAAAACCCTCGTACGGGTCTAGGAGTTGACGCTGGTAGAGAGCTTCAAAACTAATTTACAATCAATGTGAACACAAGTGTAGAGTGATTAATTCTACAACTTACTTTACCCCTGATTAAGCCAAAGTAAAATTGTACAACGCCATGAAAGAATTCGGCATTCCAAACAAATTGAAACAGTTGTGTACGCTGATCATTAACAATGTAACAAGCCAAGTCAAAATAACCCGATTGCTATCCAGTCCGTACAACATCTTCAATGGGCTCGGGCAAGCGGTTTGTCTAGGCGAAGTCCTTTTCAATCTGGTGCTAGAGAAAGCAATCTGGGACTTAACATGTCAACGAGAAGGACTATCGTCAACACTTCCAGTCATAAGCTGGCTTATGCAGCTGATATTGACATTATTTGAAGATCTGAGCTAGCAGTACAAGCATCCTTTATCCAAATCGAGTGGGCGGCACAAAAACTAGGGCTGCATATAAATGAAAGAAGGACGAAGCACATGGCAGCATCATTTGCGGGAAGAGCAGCTAGAGTTGATCAAACAAGTAGGATAGGCGAGCATGAATTTGAAGTAATGCAATCCTTCAGCTGCCTTGAGTCGATTGTGTCAGCCGATACTAGGATTCATCGTAGCTCTTTGAATCCTGAAATTGCCGTACAAGACCAAGGTTTTGCCAGTGCTCATATCTGACTTTTGGGTGCTCAGCGAAAATAAAACCTGACCTCTTAGCCGCCTTCGAGAGGAAAGTCTTGCGTTGAAACATTGGCCCCATATGAAAAAGGGTGATTCCGGAGACGCTACAATCATGAGTTGTAAACTATCTACCTAGAAGCAGATATAATTACAAAAATTGAGCTCGGTAGACTCCGTTTGGCTGGAAACTTAGTTCGTATGAGCTAAGAGGAGCCGAGCCTGCTGGGAAAAAACTTGACAGCAGATTTTACGGTAGAAGCAGCGGGGAAGACCTTGTGTGCCTCGGAGGGATTTCGTTGAAAAGGACGCTCGCAGTATAGGGGTGCCTAATTGGATGACATCGGCTTTCGATCGGAGCTGGTAGAAATTTTTTGTAAAGGATGCCAGAACTGGCCTGCGATCGTAGTGCTGATATTGATGTTTGCCGTACATGAGTTTTAAGACTTTTTTAATTCATACTAAACTATCCTTAACCCTCTGGAGACAACGGTTGTCTTAATGAATTCATAAGTACCCCTATATGTGAAAACAAAATACTTGGAAAAACTAAGTATACTAAATCAATATTGGTTATGTTTCTAGTTGGGTTATGGTCGTATTTTCGTAATCTCTAACCACAGGCCGGCGCAAAGAACCTAAAAGTAGGCAAAGAAAGAAATTGTAAAATTTAGAAGTGCGATAACTTCGCACAGAGCCATTAAACCATCAAAAAATTCACAACACACTTTGAGGGCCAAAAATTCACTTGTGTTATTTTTAACGAATGTACGAGCAACCCGGTTTTCCCAGTTTTCCAGAGCGATGGCTTGAGTTAAATTTGTCAAATGCTTATATTCTAAATCTAAAATGAATTGAAAGCAAATTCCATTGCACGGCACTGCATTGTACAATATTAAATTTCAAATGAATATACTTATGCAAATTCAGCAAAAAAATAACCTTCCGCTTTGCACTTGTCCTATCAATGATTTCTATGTAAAAATCCATCCTCATTCACCAGAAACCTCAATCTTCCACCTTAACACCAATTTCGATACCAGCATAAAATAGCATGACAATTCTCTCTTCAGTTTCATTGCCAATTATTTAACCAGACGACTTTATTATCGCCTTATTCGTTCAAATATATTTTCTACTTAATTATTTATCCACGTAGCACGTATGATTTTTTCAAATTTGTTATGCATAAATTATTGACTTATTTAAACATAAATCTTAACACTTCTCGAGCCATTCAGTTTTTAGCGATTGGAAGCTTGTTTAGGCTTCTTTTTATTTTATTCACTTTCAACTGATTTACGCAAATGAAATTCGATACTCCCCGGGGTTCCGTGGAGCCCGGGGTGATCAAAAAGATTTTATCGCACACACAGTCGGTTCTAACCGATTCCAACGCTTGATAGTGTCACCGACGCCGCATTACTAAGATTTGGCGAAGAAGATTATTTAACTGCGGCAGATGAGATGTTTTTTATAAGATGATATACATATCATCACTTCAGATATCAAACACTTCAAAGTGAGACAAAGTGAAATAAAAGTTTTAATGCTGATGTGATATACACGTCAACCGACTATACGAACATTAGTTTATGTTAGTAATAAAGAGTGCTTATTGGCTGCTTTGCAAATCATTCACAGACTGCAATATCGACCCACACATTCTTATTTTAAACATTTTATAGAAAAAGTCAAATATTCAAACATAATTTTCGGAGCGTCAGTCTTCATAAGATCACTATCCTGTTAACAACTCATTAGCCTCATCGCAACTAATTTCCTGTCATATAGGCAATACTAAATCTCTCTACCCCACGATATTTGTTCAATATTTCGTTGGAAACATTTTCCAGCTAATGCATGTATACCTATACTCAGAAAAATGTGTGCATCGAATATCGTTCTCGTCTACCGCTCCTGTTTCTGAAGGACGATAAATCACATCAATAACTTCTAATCTGTCAGCAGCAATATCAACAAAAATAAGCGCTACCACGCTCCTAATGGAGATTGTGCTTGTTTGTATTGTGAACGAACAACAATTGTTAATGATTAAATGAACTGCGACCCCAAATCAAAACCACCATTTTCTTGCTCCCTTCAAACATACAACCCCCGATAGAAAATTTCATGAACGAATGGACAAAGCACAGATTCGTTTAGATGTAGACGGGGGCGCTCTTAATAGCATGCAGACTGCAGAGTGAATTTGTCACCCAGACTATGATGTGAGGTGGATTCTATGTTTATTGAATATAAAAGCACCCCAACTATCCCCCGGGGTATTTTCATGGCAGTTGCTCTCCCGAAGGAATTTCTCGCTATCTAGTAGAAATTCATTATACATTGCTTGTGAGAATAGACTACGACAATATATTTCAGAGTAATTAAACGAAATGTCTATTGCATGCTAGTTCAATTTTAGTAGGTGAACCGGCCCTATTAAGTGAATATAGTGTCGACGCACGTAAGTTAAATTTAGGTTTCTCTCTGCTTTTTATTATCTTGTAAGTATGCAACAGTTAAGAAGTTTGACATAATAAATATTATTTTGACCTATGCACTTTACTGTAACGGTGTTTTTAAGCCAAGCTAGGAGGTGAACTATTCCACCTTCCACAATCATAACAGTGAAAGTTCGATACCGCAATCAAATATTCAATCAATATTCGTTACGCACACTCAATTATTGTTTTCACATTCAAACTTATCTGCCGAAGAATGAAGAAAATGTCATTGATACTACTTACTACATCACCAGACACCATTTTTCATTCTTAATCTAGAGATATGCTGCTTTTCCACCTTTTCTATTTCAGATACTGAGCACTAAATCTCCATGAATTCTTATAATTATATTCATTGTGATCCGACTTTATGACTAATCCATCCAAAATATATGTAAATAGCCTTATCTAAACGGCTCTTGATTGAAACGCACACAATAGTTATTATGTCAATAATACCTTAACATTTTCCACTTTCAGCATCCGCTTAAGTCTATCTTCATATTGCTGGAGGCTTCGGAGAAAACGGCAAAAACTAATCGATACTAATACATTAAGACTATGCCTTTGTTTCGAGAACAATCCGTACATTAAGGATGAATATCAATTGCTACATTTCCTATGGCGGCACCACGTATTGTAACCTATTATAAAAAAAGAACTGTTTACGAAAAAATAAATAAGAGCATTTCTTAACAGTTCGCGAGTTATTTCGATGTCACAATCAAGTTTCTAGTGTCTTTTCACAGTCAATTCACACTCAATTTCGGTTCAATTAATTTATTCACAACATCCTGTATTCCATATTGAATGAATTTACGGATTAAAATATAGATGTTTTATGATAATTAGACAACAAGTCTGCTTTGAAGCTTGTCTACGTTGGTTCTGACATTTTGATGCGTTATACATTTAGTGATACCGACTTATTTTTAAAAAAAAATTGTACAACTAATTTATCAAAACTGAGTAAATATACAAGGTTTTTATGACAGTCGTTCAATTAATCCCTCTACTTACACATGTGCTACTACTTCTATTGAAATTAAAATTTCATTTAGACTAAGCAACCCGTTTTCTACTAAGATTCGATTGTTCTTTGGTCACTTTTCACTTCGCTCTGCCAAAAAAGACATTGAGATAATGTTACCTGATCTGAATAATCAGCTCATATTAAATCGTGCATGGAAAATTCAAAGGTTCAGCGACGTTGCGAGTAAGTTATTAGTCTATGAATACCGTAACATAGATTCAAAATGATTCATAAAACGAAAAAAACAGAAACAGAATGTCAACGGTTTTTCGTAGAAACAACGAATAATAGGAAAACGCTATTTTTCATCGTACTCAATTCAAAACTATAAGTGTATGATCCCGACACAAAAAACTTTTTGTGTCAAACCCTACACTGTTCAGAACGAGTTTTCCATAATGATAAAACCCATTATCTAAATATTTAACTTATCGAAACACCATTTCACCAATTTATACGTATTGTTTAATAGACATAGCTTAATTCCATTCTGAATCAAGCTAACAGAAAATCGCGCCGACACACAAAAAGCGAAGACTTCAAATTAAAATTTTAATCTTTTCAGAAATTTCCATATCATTCATATACATCCAGATCACCGAATCACGATCCCATTCATTCTGACGCATAAACGAACAATTTGTCTATATCTAACCGCAGCCACTCAGTGGCCAGCGTGAAAATATTTAATGAGCTTAAAGAAATTATGTTCCCACCAGTCTTCGAAAGTTCTTTGATATTTCGATTTTGTTTCATAAATACATGCTTTAAATTGTTTTATAGCTTTCGCTTCATTAGGAATCATTGTGTGATTATGGTTACGACGGTTCGGTCATAAAAATAATCCGTGCGCAAACTGGACGTTTCTGGCGCTTAACAAGAAACACAGATGTTGTGAATGAGAATACGGATAGGTAACCAGTCCCATTCATTATGTTGTATTTTTGTCATGTACCCAAATATTAAAATTACCATGAAACGTGAGAATATTCACGGCCTCAGTATATGAGGCCATGCCTATAAAATAATATTTAGTTTGATGATGGTAAATGAATTCAAACAGTTCGGTAAAATTACCTTCTTATTTATTAGTGTGATATGCATATAGGTTTTTTTTTTCACGGTGAGGTTTGAAGTGAAGTTTAGCACAATTCATTTCTCAGGATTGTAACTATACTTAAACTAAAGTCTTCCCCGATTTAACTGAGAGAGCTCAACGCGGTAACAAATAAGAGATAGTTCACATATTCCCAGAGTTCAGATATACAATGAACCCAATGCAACATCTGGCAAAGCAAAAAAATCAACAGGTGTTATCACCAAACATAATTGCAGGTACTACGGTCACCACAAGTACAAAAACCAATATTGACCAGAAGAAGTCTTAACAAGAAGACAAAGGCTTAAAATCATCCTAGCAACGCTGAAAAAATATACTCCAAAGCGCGGTAAAGCTAACCTCTAACCTCTCTCACGGGATAAATCAAACTCCTTTTGCTGATATTTTCACTACTAACTCTTACATGCTACCTTCAGCACTGAATGCTCCTAAAGCTCCATGTGCGCTTTCAAATAAGGGCCTTTATTACTCCGCAAAAGAGTATGATAAGTTTGATGTCTCCAAAGCAATCGGACCTTAGCTAAGCCTCTGTGCAAGCTATTCTACTTGTCATACTCTACTGGAATATTCCCTTCTGCATGGAAACTTGCATGCGTTCAGTCTATACCTAGGGGGAGGCCTAAGATTCCTCTATCGACCGACCAATTGCATTCGTTTCGGTTCTGTTTAAGGTCTTTGAATCACTTCTAAATTCAAAATTCTGCAACACTTCTCTTAATACACAAAAGAAAAACTAAATAAGAAAGCTATAATGAATAAAAGAAAAAAAAAAGTAAAAGTAAAGTAATCCCACGACAACCTTCGTCCGGGTCTAGGCCTCTATAAAAGAAAACCCGATTGTTAATAAAGAATTATTTTTTTAAGCGACATAAGAAACTATATTTGGAAAAGATTCTAAAAATAACAATAAGTGTGAAAGTAAGAAATGATCGTGTAAACGTCGCCTGCTAGTCATGAACCCATGACTTTATCTGCGAGAAGCAAAAAGAACCGGAAGAAAAAAATATTCAAAATTGATGTATTGTCTTGAGTCGCACCATCTTATTAACGACCGTAAGGATGGTTTGTACTCTTGACGCTCCAATGAGGACTTATGGATATGTTTTGGAATCGTTGTTTTCATAATTTTGGTGCAAGCAATGGTAATTTTTCTTGATATTTCGAAGACTTTTGATAGAGTCTGGCACCCAGCTCTATTAACCAAACTTGGTGCATTTCTCTTCGCCCCTTCCTTGTTAGGTGGATTGAAAGTTTCCTGGTAGATCGTTCCTTCCAATTTGTTCTGGGTGAATTCAAACCCGACGTCCACACTACCAATGCCGGGGAATCGCAAGTTACTGTTCTCTCACCAACTCTCTAACTTTTATTTATAGGTGACTCCCTTTGCTTCACTTCCAATCCCATTCATAGTTTTACCGACATCACCCTTGACTTCGCATATTTTTTTGACCAATATCAATCAGGACTAACCAACCTAAATCCTTTTGAGTTTCCCAAGTATTACCAATCATGCATCTGAATGATGCACCTGTTTCTACTTCATATGATCCATTGAGCTCTTCGCTTGCTACTTTTCTTCGTTTTTCAATATAACGTCCCTCTCTTTCTTTAGACCTTCCATCTTCTTCTTCAATTGCACACGTTCATCTTTTCCGAAAAAAAACCATTGAAAAATTGAACTTCTCATTAACAAGATCTAATTAAAATGCTGACCAAACTACTTTCTTCATCCGTGCGCGTCGCTCTTTCCATCTTCGTCAACTTTATTTAACCATCTGGATTTTTCTCCTCACTTTGGCAAATTGCCAATATCTTCCCTGAAACTAAAGCAGGTGATTTTACATGCGTTTCGAATTAGTATCATTCCTTTGCTTTCCTGTTTTATCAAAACCCTGGATAGATGGTAATGAGGGAGTTTACCCTTGCGTTCAACCTCTTCTAGCTCAGTACGGCTTCGTTAAAGTTAAATCTACTTTAACGAATATCCTGCCGCCGCGTCTTTTCTTGAACATCAAAACCAGGTTGATGTACCATGTACTGGCTTCTTCAAAAACTTTGATTCCGTTAACTATAATCTGCTCCTCCAAAACCTAAATAATACAGGTATACACGGACCTCTCCTATCTTGATTTACTTCTTACATTCATATTCCCACCACTATTGTAAATCCCACCACTATTGTGAGTTACCTTTAGTCCTTTATCAGGAGTTACTCAAGGGGCTATCCTTGGTTCTCTGTCTTATGTTCCTTAATGATCTCCCTTCCATCATAAGTTCTCCTAGTCTCTTGTAAGCAGACAATTTAAAAAAAAAGTTTCAAGTGATAAAGTCACAGGAACATTGCTTGTTATTGCAAAACGATCTTAATTCTTTCGAAACTTGGTACGCAAAAATTTCAAAATGTTATTTACACGCGCTGGAACCTTTAATGTTCTCCTACTCTGTTTCCGGTTCCCCCTCTTGACGTTGTTGGCAATTTCAAAGACCACGGCGTAATATTTGACCCAAAGTTTAAGTTTTATAAGCATATTTTATACGAAACCGCCATAGCTTCTAAATTATCGGGTTTCATCATCATATCATAGAGTGCTTTCGTTAATTTTTACCACCACAAGTTCGATGTCCACACTTCGCCTATCTGAATAATGCGCCAGAATCTGTTCGACGCAGATTTAACTGTAACTTGTTTTTTAAAATTTAGATTCCTGTATAGCTCTTACTGTGATCGTCTCTTTTTTTCTAGATGAATGCTTCCCTTTTAAATTATTCTATAGGATGGTAGAATCTGACCTCAGTAGCGAAGTTTCCGTTCGTGAAGCTTCGCGGCAATCGATCGCCTTTTGAGTTAAGTGTGCTTTTTGTGCGCACTGGTACTTTTTTCATTTGCGGTTGAAGCGCTTACTAAGATAACGCAATGATTTATAATTTGGTCCTCTGCTGCCAACACTGGATTTATTTTAAAACATCTTAAAAAGCAATGCCTTACAGCATAATTTTGCAACATCGATTTCTCCTATCTTGATACTTCTTAATACACTTTTTTAATTCTTTTCTAATCTTTTATTGTTTTTATTATCATTTCTATAATTTGATTCTATTTGCTGAATTCGATTTATAAATAAATTAACAATAAATTTACAAACTGGCCGAATCTCAACCTCGTTAAACAGGGATCTATTACACATTGCCGCAGCGGCTCAGCGAACCGCGTTATGTTTAATGCGTCCAAAACTTAATTCCCTCTTCTTTCACTCAAGCCTCACCCTCCTTCTGCTAGCCACACAGGTATTTCTGATTCGTCCTCGCTAAACTTATTAAGTTTTAACATCTGCAAACTCAGCTGGACCGGCTACATTTTCCGCATTGCACGAAATGCCATGAAGAGCCTGGGTTTCTTTCAGAGAGGCAAGAAATACTTTAACCTATTAGACATAGCGCGCATCTCCAAGAGTCTCACACGACCTAGACTTAAGTATAGCTCCCATACATGGGCCGGGGCAGGCCACACTACTTAAGCGGATCTGGACAAAGTCCAACGCATAGTTTTCAAGTTTATTGGCGATGAAACCATTACTTCATGTATTGAATCCATTGAACATCGACGTAATGTGGATTGTCTTTCTCTTCTTTATCGCCATTTCTATGGACATTGTTCTAGGTCTGATCACTTGTAGAGCACTTCTTACGTGTAACACACGACCCTTCTAACGCTCTCATGCCCTTTCGGTCAATGCTAATCGTACCGATAAATATCATTTAAACTTCCTCTAACCCTCACCATCACTTCCCTTCCACCAAGGCTATAATATACTATAACAGGGCATCCGTTGAGCTTTGGCATCACTATTTAAAAAAAAAATATAGCACAGCATTGATGGCCGCCTACACTATGTTCATAGTAGACTGAGCTATAAAATATAGCCCTCATTGCATAATATCACACTTGATATAATATCACACTTGATAAAATCTACATAGCGCATACTCAAAATTGTAGCGCATATGCTATGTAAATAGTACCCATGTAGTAACATTCAAGAAAGAAGTCAGAGGTGTTATCTGTAATTTCAATTAACCTTTGTTTGAATTTTTTGTCAGCAGTTTTAAAATTATTCAATGTTTTCGAATTTCCAACTTTTTTTCTCAAAGATTTATTAATCAGATAGAGACACGGTTTCCGTTCCAGCACATTTTTTTTTTACGAAAACAGTAGCAATATTGTCTGAGCCAGGGCTTTTTGTGACATCCAGATTATGTAATTCTTCAACGATAGATTCAGAAGTTATGTTGGAAAGGAATAGACTAAATGGGTGATTCTACAAAGAATGGCCAAAAGTATCATTGCTAGCAGTGTATACTCTTGAAAAATGGTCTGCAAACAAGTTTACTACATCATCAAAGTTACAGCTATTTTCTATATAACACTATTTTCCCAAAATGAACTTTTTATGATATTCACCGACAAACAACATGGGAAACTTGATTGATGCTGAATAATCATAAGACTTATTACAATATACGAAATTTCATAAATCCATCATCTTTGCTCCTAGCCGAATTCTGAAAAAATATAAAAACTGTCCGAAAATAAATCTTAGCTTGGCTTGTTAAACCCACACAGTCAAAACATCTAATTTATATTAAATTCGAGCAACGTGGCCGCGATATCGCTAATGGGGTGACGACAAGGTGTAAACGTAAGAATACGTGTTCGTAAAATGTATTCGAACAGCTCATCAAATACAAAACCAGTGACAGTGGAAATAAATCCGACAGCGGCGACGACAGCATATCCATCTTTAATACCCTAACAAACATGTAAGGATCTGTGTTAATATGTATATTCTTTTATCGGCAAAACCGATTATGAGAATTTTCTTCAAAAAAACCTCTACATCTTGAAACCGATTCTAATTTTAAAAACCCGCTAAAATACATCTCGCGAAATAAAAAAATAACATCAAACATACAAGCGAACGACACAGTCTAAACGATCGATGAAATTATAAAAAAAAAGAAATAAATCCACAGCATTTTTCAGTTCACACATGAGAAATTTTCATCGTTCAAAGCTGTCAAATCGATTGAATGGTAGACGACGTCGCGAGCCGTTTATTAGAGTAGAAGGAAGAAACGTCGCAACCATGAAAGCCCCAAAATTCCTTCGCGAATACGAATAAGTTCTGTTTAATTTTCCCGTGCCATTCCTCCTCATACAGGTTGGACCCAAGAAATATGAGATTTGCCGGTACTATGCCAAAACGAAAACGAAAACCATACTCGAACAGCAGTCTGAAGTTGAATTCTTCTTATTCATACACGAAACGAAGTTTGCCGGGCGTCAAAGAGCTCATTGGGATATGCATAGTGCAAAGCAGGACAGATAAGTTATGTACAAGTTTCTGGAGACCCGAAAGACAAGAATAAATTTATTTCCTGCCATGTTACGCTTGCTGGTGTAATAGATGCATATTTGATTGGAACTTGTTACAGACCAAATGCTTATCAGTTGTGTTTTAAATGTCTTAGCGGAAATCTGAAATTGCCAATCGACTAAATAAATACGGATTTGAAATTTAAATTTCCAACAAAATTAGTGACACTTTAAATACATGGAACGATTACATTTCGAGCAACTGTCAATGGCATCTTCAGTTTACAGCTTCCCCTATAGAATCGCGGAACTTTGACTGTCCGTATCCACGAAAGGACTATATGTCATCCTATCAACGCAAAACTGCAGTGGGACTAAGCGAAATCCATGTGGCATTATATCAACGAGAACACGCAGTCGAAATAAGCCTCTTATTATTTGTCAAAATTAAGTAAGATATATGTATATACGTAACTTGCAATCTAGTAGGAAAAGATTAATTAATTTCTTCGTGCATGGATCTCGTCCTAACAATATGTACGTAATCATTTCGTCTGGCAAAAGTTCTCTCTCCTCACTAAATAAGAGTCATAAATAATTTTAAGTGCTATAATTTGGATCGTATCCAAAGTCTGGCTCGGCCCCGCACTTGTGCCAAGTTCATTGCATTCGTAACGAGTATTTCATAAAATACTTAGCTGATATTGTGCTTAAATGAAAAGGAGACAAAACTCCTATTGGCTACACTGATTCTTGAGCGCTAACGCACACTGCGCTTTAACTTCCTCATGCAAACTAAATATTCGATGGTTGTTCTACACTCGTTTCTGGCCTAATTTCATATTTTTTACAAATATTTTTTATCAGGTTTTTTCATATCTCTTACTTTCATCTGCCGTAAAAGTCAGTTACAGTGTAACCTTTTAGTGCGTCAGCACGATAGTTTCTATCAATTGATCTTTAAGTTTGTTCGCAATAAAGTTCGTATTGAATGGACCCGGTTTAAGATATGAATTTATTGCAGGATTAATAAATGTTGAGTACTGTCACCATTTATGGCTCCTGGGTATATGGCGCATACATCAAAGGTTTTAAAGTCACTTGAGATATATGAACTTTAGATATGCAGTTTCGATGAAACCTGTTGCATTAGCTGCTTTTTGGAGTAAGTATTTTCCATTCATTTCTATTACGTGTCGCGTTTCTTCGCATGAATTAGCATTCACACATGATTAACTAAAATGTGATATGGAAATAACAGTTCAGACACTCGGGATTGAGTAAGCAGAAACGGTAATGTTTCATTTGACAATCATGATAACAAGTGACACCGCCTTCAAATGCTAATGCACCGAAGCAATTAAAGGCGATGTTTTTGAATTTAAACTATAAATTATAACTAATAAACGGTCTCCAGAATGAATGTTGGCTTTTGTGCAAAATAAACATACATATTTCAATCACTTCACTTCAGACGATATTTACATATTCCATTTAGATAATTATTTATTTTTCAATCAAAAACTGAGCTTGCATTCGCCGAAGCTTATGTTGAAAACTATGAGGCAATCGAAAGAATTCCATGAAAACTTTCCGTTCAATTAGCGTTTGGTTTTTAGGCTAGTAGGTTGGTTTTTAATTATATATTCATACAACAAGATACATTATGTACAGGTAGGCACCAAAAATTCATTTTAAAAATACATGATATTTTCGAGCCTAATACAGAGATTTTTGATAAAAAATTTATAGTTTTCAGTTTTTCCAACGAAAATTCACATATTTTTTCAGGCAAAATCAGAAATATCTTATTGGAGTTCATCCATATTTGAGACCCATTTCAGTTAATATGTTACTTTAGCAATTTGTCAGATAAAATTCATAAGCTTTTGAATAGAATTAAGAGTTCAAAGCTCTTTAGGGAGACTTCAAAGATTTTAAACAGTCACTTTGGTAAACATAAAATCGATAAATTCATTTATCTCTTGAGCGGATGTTTCTTAACCTTCTTTTGATCTACTTCCAAACCTTCAAAAATTCGCTTTCTTTTGACTTAGGTCAAGATAAACAGGTTCATGTAATCTAAACTGATTTGAAGCTCACGAGTTTTGGAATTTTCGGATCTATTTTGCATATATTGATTTTTATCTAGTTTTTTTGTCCGTACTTATGCTGCAAAAGTGCATTCCAGATTTTTCCAAATCCTGTCCTCTTTCGGGGGTTCTGCAGGAATCGATTCTTGGACATCTGTTATTCCTTGTGGTTGTTCTCTAAGTGAAATTTCTAGACTCTAGGTGAAATGTCAACAAATGTCTCATACATTTAAAATGAATCCCTTAATGCATCCCTGAATGGTACTCTCTAGATCTTTTTTCACTATTGTTGAAAATGTTCAATACCTAAGTGCAACTTTCAACTCTAAGCTTAAATTTCAAATACATATGCACGCTTAACCCAATCTTTCTCATTTAACTGATTTGCTCTTCAGGTTCTGACACCCTTTTGTTGGCTAGACATCTTGCAGTTCTAAGCATCTTCGAGTACTGCTTATAAGTTTGATCTGCTTATTTAAGATGCGGTAAAACACATACAACGTAGATTAGTTTTTATATGCTTTTTGTTAGTTAGATTCCATAACGCTTATTGTAAATATAATTGTAAATATGTTTTTTGCAAATCCTTTCTTTAGATTCCCAAAAAAAAATAGTTTCTTTATGGCCAAAATATCTGACTTTAAATCTAAGATGTTCTTTTAAGACATTTATCGTTCTCACATATCATCAATGAAACTGATGTTTTTCCACTCGTCGCTACTGCGCATTTCTTAGAGATATAACAAGCTCCAACATGGCTCTCTACAGTGGACGCTTTTCCAATTTAAACCCCAAATAAAAGATGTGTTGTCTAATTATTGTGATCAAATGCCAGAGACTAGAAGAATACTGCCTTGATTCGCATAAACGTTCTATCTACATGTTTGTCAATTTTTGAGTTAACACCGGAATCGGAAACTACATACTCTATTACATCATTCTACAAAATTTGAAAAACCTATATTTTGTGGAAATGTGTTAAAATCAATATTGAAAAATGCACTCTCCATATATCTCCAGTACAAATCAAAACACAAATCATTGAATATCTCGAAAGCGCTAAAATGTAGATAGAACGTTTATGCGAATCAGGGCAGGATACAGAGATCTCAGAACAAATACACCGAGTGCGTATAAGACTTCTCTGAGCTCCAGATGGAGGTATTACGACAACTTTCGGGGACACACAGACGGTGCTCAGCAAGGCACATTTTCCATAATTGGTCACCATAGCAATGTCAAGGAAGCAGACGAACGCCCTTAGTGGGCACCTCGCTGATCACTGATTCAACAGCTCATCTCGTGTGAAAATGCTGAATGGGCAATGAACTTCTTCAAACCCATTCTTCAGGACCAAATGGAATCAAAGAGCCACATCCACACACAAACCACCCTGGAATACATTTTTAAAGCGAGTTGAAAAGTCAGCTACTTGCATACCAGAATCGTGGAGGTTGCCCTCAACAAGCCGGTTGCCCTTCAAGAATAATACTAACCAATTAGCTTATATTCTTCATATTCTAAGAAACTCAATTATACCCCTGCTGCGGTCCCTACTGGTCGCTACAACAGTAATGGCTTAAGGGGGCAGGTACACTTAGAATTTTGAGAAAATCGATTTTATTTTCTTTGCATTTTCTAAAAGTAGTATATTTCAAGAGCATTCTCTGCAAATTTGACGAATCGGACAATTTTTTATGGAGATAAATAACTTTGAATGAAGTCGCCTCTATTGCATAAAGCGTTTTTCGCATGCTTTAAAACCATTTTTCTCGAAACTATGTTTTCGAAGTCGGTGATCACTGTAATTTGAAAACGGCTTTATCGATCAGCATGAAATTTTCCTCACTTATTTGACATATAATTATCCTCCGGATGAACGAAGGATTTTTTGATTGGACTCTTTTTTTCAATAGCCGAAAACGTGTGTGAAATTTTGGTCGAAAATACAATTTTGGATTTCAACAACCGCCATTTTTCGACAAATCCAAATCTGCCAAAGTCCTTCGTCCATCCGGCGCACTATGTCATTAACTAATAATCCCCGATTTTGTTTTTATTTCGGATGATCCAGTGACAAGCTACAGTGATCACGGCAAAACAATTTTTTTTTTTGACCCCTCGAAAATTTACTCTATTTCAACTAATTTTCAGCCTTGTTCCTTAAAAGAATTACAATAGCTTCTACAAATACATTTCTTTCAAGTAAAAAAACATTTGTTATTAATTACTTTAATTTGTATCTAAAAAAAAATCCTGAAAAAGAGCTTTTTTTGGACGTCCCAAGTGTACCTGACCCGTTAATCGGTCTCGCAAACGCGGCTGACATAACGGTAATAATAAGAGGCTGACAGTCGGGTACTTTGACATCCAGAATGCAAAAGGCCTTAAACGAAATAGCACGAATTCTCCCATATAATAAAGATAAGCAGCATAAGGGTTAGCGTTAAGATACCGGTCAGGCGATTCTAAAGGCGATCAATCGTGATTTAATAAACTCAGCTGTAGTTTTACAGGCGAGAGAGGCACTAAATGAAATAGAGGCATAGCCAAGCTTCGAGCTGATATTTGTTCCCGGTCATGAGGGGCACCAGGTAAATGAGCAAGCTGATACCAAAGTCAAAGATATGGCTGAATTGTCGTGCATTGGCCCCAATCCGTACTGGGTCTTTGCGAAGGCGGATACGAACAGGAAAATTAAAGCATGTTCTAATAAGGAGATCGAAAGCTACTGGGCTAATCTGCAGAATTTGAAACACTCAAATATTACCTCAGCTTTAGCAGCACTAGCGAAACGAAAATTAGAGCTTTTTGGCTCTGCTATTTCCTCCATCTAGGGCATAAGAAAAGTCCCGCCCGGGGACTTATCTAAGATCATAAGGAGTCTGGACATGATGATTATGTCGAAATTTTATATTAGGTGCATTTTTTTTTCCACACCTACTGTTCGTTCTTCCGAGCAAGAGAGGATTTTCAACATATAATTAATTTCAAAATTAAAGAAAGGATAGGCTATACGGATTGCGAACGGCCCAGGAGGTCATTAGTCAATATGATTTGCAGACTGCGTCAGCGTTTGATTTTAGATTTAACACTTCTTCGAAATATTTCAACACTTTAAAATGTCAAATAGATATTTCACTTTATTTTAATGCTGATCATATACTTAGTGAAATTAACGGCTCATTATTTTGCACCTGTGTTGCAAACTTCTCGTCACTTGCATCATTACCATATTGAAACGCTACATCGTGTTGGCTCAAAATCAAAAATAAGAACGACAAAACAAGCCTGGCATCAACAGCGTGGGTAATTACAAACAGTTCCCTTCATAAATCAGTCGCTAATTAAATATCAAACGATGCTATTAGTGGATGCCACCATGAGTTTATGGGGTCTTGAATGATTTCGGCAAAGAATATTCGAAACACGCCACAATTCGCAGACGAGACGCGATGCCATGAACAAAATGCAAAAAATCATTAACTCAAACCTGAAAGTTCTGTTGGACGGCTTGCAGTCAGAATGCAAATGTGTGGAAATGAACTGAACCGAATTTAATGAATGAGTTGCCAGTGAAGTCGAAGATAGTTCATCTTGAATTAAAGTGACTTCAGTTGTACTTTGAACAAGAATCGATACGTGAATACATTTTGACTTTCCACGTCTGGTTATGTGTGATATTCAAACCACATGTGATTTTGGACGCATGCAAATTACTATCAAATGTTGTTTTTTCAATTATAGTTCGACATGGACTCATATTATTGATATCATCTTCATTCATGCCACTATTAAATATTTATTCAATGTCGCACAAATCACAGCACTCTAATGCATGGTGCCGTCAATTATCATCTTATAATTTACCAACACAACAGGCACGTCTGAAGTGCCGCTATGCAGCCAAAACTGAAATGCAGATTCTATTAAAATATACATCTTGACATTTTCAGACAGTGGGATATTTTCATTAATATACTTCTGGCCTCAGTTTACACCAGATAACAGGTTGCCTGAGAAGCAGCAAGTTCGGAATAAACATTTCATTTTCACTCTTTGAATTGGTTTATTTTTACCTTTCGGGAGGCGACAGTCATAAGTTTGTCGGGTGACATGATACCGGTCGGTATTCTGTGAAGATTTTTTTCTTATTCCAATCTACATACAAACGTGGCTGCATATCAAACGAAAATCTAGTAAAATCAAATGAACGTAATAAATAAGTTCGACGTCAGATATCACGCGTTTTTAAATTGGTTGTTGTGATAGAGGTGTTATTTTCATAAATATATTTTCAAGCAACAGTTAACCAGTTCATTCCATGGATATTCAATAAATTTTCAAGCAGCAACATCCCAGCTCAAGCTCCTTTATCGTAGCCTTAGTAGCACATAGTAAATAATATATTATAATCATACAAGTCGAATCACACCACCTTGGACTGTACGCATGGCGACGCGATAGCTACAGTTGCTGCTGCCAATAGTTCATAGTTAACATTCAGTGCAGCCATGTTGTCGCCAAGCCACTCTTTAGCCAACAAGCGAAACGTAAGAGACATTCTTCTAAAAATGTAAACAATATTCTAATCTTAGTGCACAGAAGCAACTCCATAGATACTTTTGTGAACATAGTTTTGCAAGGCAAATACAGATTTTCCTATATTGTAATTTTTGGCACATTGTCGGTTTGGTCTATTTTTGGAGGAGACTGGCAATGAATATTGAAAAATAAAAGAAATTACGACACTACGGATCTGAATGAGCAAACAAATTAATAGGTACGTCAAATTCGCAGAACGCTTCCATTTCAAAGATTCTACTCTGACGTTAAGTAAAATTTGGGTTCTAGCTTTTGTTTATCTACTAAGTTCAAGTCGCATTCCAAAATCATTACTTTAAGCAATGTTGCTAGCCAGAAAAGAAGGGAATCCCCCAGAATTAGGCGAACACTTCCTTAGAGTTGTTTAGAATTTTGTACGTAAGTTGTATGTATTTACTATCAGAGAAATATACAAGAGTTAAAGTTTTACATGTAATTTCTTTAAGCAACTATTTAACAAACATAAAGTAGAATACTCGAAATAATTTTTTACATATTATAAGAAATATCAATAATTATTTCGTATAACTTTTCTAATTTTATATTATTATAATTTTATATTATTATATGTTTACATTATTATCCAGAGCCTTATTGAAGTTTAGTTTAAATGAAAAACACCACCCGATGGGTTTTTGCATACTGCTACTGTTATGCACCTATTTTATTTCTTTTCTTTTTGACATCACGATTGGGGTGGTTTCAACAGAGCAGTGTGCATACAGTTTCGATCGACTGCGAATGACATTTTACAGCATAGAGCGGAAATATGCTACAAATTGGTTCTACGTTATTTTTCTGTAAACGCAACCATTACTGAGATATTTAAGACAAATCACTTTTGCTGACCTTTGACGGTGCAAAAAGTTTAGCCGGTCTCGGATCGATGGGAACTTTTAACATTTTGTTTAGAACAATAATACCAAGGTTCACATCAAAATCCAGCTTTTCTCCTAATGTTTGCGAAACACGATGTCTAATTTCCCTAGACTCCGATGGCTTGGAATGGATTGAGTTCTCGTCAATCATTTCGATCTTTATCCACTTGGGACAACTCTTTTGATTCAATCACACGCCATGTGACAGGTGTTGGTTGAATAAAGCGTTTTCACCAATAGATTACTTGAGTTTTCGCTCAGCCAAACATTTTAGGAATGAGACATTGTTAGCAAGGCAGAAATCGAAGTGTCTGTAATTATAGGTACATTACGGAATGTCCGACAAATACATTTTTAAATATTTTATTGAGTCGATAAAGCGCAATAAATCTGCGGTAATAACTCTAAGCGAATACACAGAGGATGATCTGTGTACGTGTACTTCTATAGTTTCTGATATTTTAAGTGGATCAGACTTGTTTCATGAGAACACGTCGTTTGATATTTTCTTATTTCTACGCCTTTTTCCTTCCAAATATACTAAAAATGCAGAAAAATATTCTATTTTACACAATTTGTTAATTCATCTGCGACCTTGATAAAAGTCAACTGACTCATGCTGTATTTTGACGAAAAAGTCCAGTCTACATTGCCATTAGTGAACTCAAACTCAAGCCAAAAAGAATATTGACGGACCTACGGTTTACATATTTTAACATGAAATCAATTGTACATATAAAATTTGTTAATTTATTTGCGATGTACGTAAAAACAGCCCATTCAAAGATGTTTTCGAAATTCGATGAATTCGTACGATTTGCAGCACACCTTCGATGAAACAGTACGACTAGAAATTTCGATTTCAATTGTACGATTAGTAGCACAAGCTTGATAGTTTCAGTATTCGGATTTTTTAAATTTTATCTCCAGCTTCAAATAAATTCCAATAAATTGCGACTTTAAATCTTTCAACGGTAAATCGTCTTTATCCGGCAGTAATAGTAATCCACCTCTAATCCTCTTATCCGACATCACCCTATCTACTTAAGTAGTGAGTTACTTGTTAAATTTTCTATTTCCGACGCTCCAGCAAGCTTTACGTGAGCACCGAATGCCGTTAGGTTGGAAAAATGTACTCGGGACTGCAAGTATGTGGGCCAATGCCAGCACATGCAGATATATGTACTTACCTACCTAGTCTGAGTTTTTCACAACTACCTTATTTTTCAACGAACAAAAGGCTTTATAATGTTATTACTTCTCGTAAATTCTTAAGCTTCAAACTTTTATTCAGACAACTTACGACCAATTTCCTTTATAGTATAGTCCCTAAGGCGTATTTTCTTCGCAAGTCCCTGCAATTTCGCCGAAAAAAAAAACAAAAAAGAAAAACCATTTCATGCCTCAATTGCTTTAAAGGGAGAAAATGTTTCACAACGCTCCCCAGCATTTACGATTTTATCCTGCCACGCCCACACACAATCCATTTGAGGAATTATATTTATATAATCCTTGGCTAGACGGCACTCAAACACAGCGACTACATATATGTTTTCGTGTCCTCAGTATCTGCACGTTTCACAAGGAAATAACTACGTTTTTATGAGCTCAATGCAAATTAATTTGAGAATTCAATCCACTTCATAAAAATTATAGCCAATGTGCTGGTCTAGGGACACCAGTGCAATACAGATATGTTCGGCGCTTCTACTATACTTAAAAAAAACCAACGAAATTTACGTTGAATAAGATTAACCGTTGTGCCGACGAAGTAATATGCAAAAACCACCAACTGAATAATATTGATCGGCGAAATATCGACCACTTTAAGTTGTTCGTAAACAAAAGCAACATACACTTGTGTATGCAGTGAACGGGTTGGTTTCTTTATTTTGTAGTTTTACAGTCACGCGTTTGTCTTACTTATTTTTAGCTTTGAAAGCATGGAAGTGAGGTCTCCAATACTCCATTTCGCACATCACAATGTAATTGTAGAACTTCCTGTCCTGCCACTTGACTAAAATGGTGGATTGTTTACCGGGCTCCACTTGAAAATTAATCATCGTAATCAAAAAGTGGAAAGTTTAATATCAGCATTATGCGGCATTGAATATTTATTTTTCTCTATTAGTTCTAAATAAATAAAGTGATGTTCACTGCAGACACGGGATATGAACGTGTACATGCAGTTGCTTGTGAAGATGCAACCACCTATGGAATGTGTGGCTTGTGCAAACCTTGTAGTCAGTTTAATCCGTTCACTTGATGAACTATTATGAGTGCAGTACCTTCAAGCTGGGTCGTAGTAGCATGCAGGCAGCATAAATAGATTGACGGCTAGGTAGCAATTAGAGAGTAGGAAGTGTAGAAGTGTCTATACTTTGTCTGGTAAGTGCCCATCGGTTCTTCAATGATCGCATCGTTTGAGAATTAAAGAGCCTATAGCCTGTCCACATCACCTTTTGCATACAAAGTAGTCAGAATGATCAAGGACATAAGGTACTAAAACAAACAAATTGCTGTCGTTTGAGTATTTTTTTAGTATTATTGGCAGTGCAGCAGGCATTCCACTAAAACAACTAAATCCTAGTGCGTGTCGTGCAAATGCGTTTGAGAATCTTATAAATATTCACGCTATTGAACTTGGAGGTTTTACAACGGGTATGAGTCTAAGTATGGAACTATATCACATACTCACAGTCCTTTGTATGTATTTATATGTGAGCGAGTAAATGTCTTTTAAATTTCTTCGGAAACGCTTCGGAACGTGAAGTTCGAAGTAAATGTGGTGCATGCTAATGCGGCACTTATCAAGTATCAAAGTCGTGCTAAATCCTTTCGGCGACACCAGCAGCATTATAATTCCGGGAAAAATTTACTTTTGAGCGCACATATATTTATATTTTGAAAAACAATAAACACATTTTATGATTATTTCCTAGAGCGGCATGGCATAAAAGAATTGCAATCCATACTCTCGTGAATCTAATGTTATAGAGATGATATTTTGATATGCTTAAACATTTTCTTTTAGCGTAACAGAAGGTTTAAATCCCTTTTCAATTTTAGTTGCTAAGCAATATTAACAGAACGAAAACTATTATCCAATTTAACGTTATGGTGAAGAAAACCGTACGACGAGAATATGAAATACAAAGATCTACAGAAACTGACTGCATAAATTAGAAAAAGATTTTAGTCATCAAAAACTTCCCTCCTGCCGAAACTGAAAAAAGAACACGAGATTTCTAGAGGATTAATTCTCCAGGTTGAAAAGAATTTAATACTATGCTACATAGTATCTTGACCTATTAGTCGAGTGACTCGCAAAATGCAATGGTTGGGTTGCTCACGGACCAATAAGCTTAGATCCACGTGGCGGCACAATACAGCAATCAATTCTTATATCAGCTTCCTGCTGGGAGTTTGATCCAATCCTGTTAGGATATAAGCCTAAAAAAGAGTAATCTCAGATGAATGAAGATGTGTTGGGCTGAGTGGATGTTACTAATGAGAGGGATAACGATATGTAATGCGCTGAAAACAATAAGTGTAAAGGAAATGTAATTTGGCCAGCTATTTTTTCAATCCCGATGACTGCACAGTCATTTACAGGGATAGAAAGTTTTTGGAGTTTCCATCGATAGAATTTCCCAAACTTGGAAAATTTAAACTGTTAACACGAAAACACCAAAAATACCTGGTGCTGGCAACTCTTTGCTAGAACCACAGCCAAAAGTATAGACAGAGCGTATATACTAATAAATAGCGCGGAAAGCGCGTGTTTTGCGAGATAAATTACAACATTACCCCACAAATTGAAAAAAATGATGGCAGTACTCGATTTCAAAAATTGAAAGAAGACAAAAAAAATACCCCGCCAACAGCAATGCTACAATAAGATACGTTCTTTCATTCCCACTTGACAATATATATACATATGCTTTGCAAAAACTTCTTTTCAACGATTGGCGTTTTATGCAATACTAATTTTATGAAAAAAATGATTTTTTTTCTCACCATATTTTTAAAGTACAACTATCTAAAAATATGTCCGCAAAATTTCAAGTCGATCCGAATGTAATTGAATGAGATAGTGGCTTTGAAAGAGAAGCGTGTGCTACGCAGACGACAGGCAACACTGCCGCCTGCCGCCATTTTTCTCAAGATGGTATTTCTCAAGTCGGTGAACAAAATTGCTCAAAACTTGCTAAACCGAACTTTTGGAAATTTTGCAGGCTGATTCAATACATAAAAATCTAGTCTTTAATCGTTCGTTTTTTTTTCAGCGAAAACTTTTTTATACAGTCAAAAAAGGTGTTTTTTTTGTTTTGAAAAACGAACTGTTTTCTTTGACTATCCGCCATTTTGTAAAAAAAGGATATTTTTTTCATATCGAAGATTAAAGGCTAGTTTATGTTGTTATTTAACTAAATCCATTTCAATTTTTTGTTTCAAATGATCTAGTTCACCACAGTACTGCTCACTGCGGAACGGCTTTTTGAAAACTTGTTATTTATGATGGCCATGTAACATTACATTTTTCAATATTTATCAATAAATAAATTCCTAAATGATCTTTATTTTCTACATTTTAAGATGGTGTATTGATATTATTAAAAAGTTTAGTAGTTTTCATAAAAAAAAATTCTAAAAATGACCTCTTTTTCGCGCTACAAGTGGGGTGGTCCCCTTAAAACCTAATATGTGTATTAAAATGATCGGCAATAAGATAATTAGCGCCGAATATTATTTCCGATACCAATTGGAGAATAAAAGAACATCTCCGATACGTTTATGCTGTCCACTACAAACTGTTGTTTGTTGCTTGAATCATACGCACATCAGCACGTTCTCACCTCTCATTGGTCGATTGTCAGGGCCGACAATATGCTTCTCTCACTTTCGCATATGATAAAGTTAACGTGAAATCGAAACGTTTATCGACTCATTATGATTTGAAAATTACAGCATTTTTTTAGGATAACAATTGATGAAAATTGCCATAGCTGACAGCCCTATCCCAATTTTTCAGCAAAGTTCCCACCAAACGTGGCTTACAATAAGATCGATCTACTGTGTGACTTTGGTTAAGATCTGATATCGTTAATATCGAAAGTTAGAAGGCATAAAGCATTTATTTTTTGAGTGACTTTTCAAGATGGCATCACAGGCGCAGTGCTGCCCACATTTGCAAATAACTTCTAGTAGATATGCTGCTACTTAAAACCAATACATCTTGTGAATTTTATATAGATCTGATGATGCGATTCGGAGTTCTCGTTAACGGAAGTTTCCAGTGGGCGAAAATTGGTGAGGGAATTTTGAAAATTTCTTATTAAAGGGGATGAAAAAAGCATTAAATTTATTAATTTGCCTTATTTTCTGGAAAGTGCAATTTTTCAGCAAACTCGATGATTTGAAGGATTTTTTACGCCACACCTGATGTAGCTACAAAAAATAAGAATAAAGCAGTTATAATTTTAAAGCTTAACATATGAACTAGCTCCTTCTTGATTTTAGAAGACTTCGGAACACCTGGACTACATAAAAACTATTAGGGTGCGGCATCTGGAGAGTGTTTTATTTTCCAATATACTTTTCGCTTGTTTCCACATGTATTTTCCATATCTCTCACACTTTTATTGACATACATTCTGAAACATTCGACCGGATTAAGGCCCGGCGATTGTAACAGCCACACTATAATATGGATATCATCATCCTAGAACCACTAATTTGCTTTCTTTGAGATCTGCTTTGGTTCATTGGCTTAACGTAAGGCTTTTCGGATTAAGACCACATTACGACTTTTTCAAATATTATTTGCGTGGTAGGGAACATACATCTTCCCAACGATCTAAGCAGTATCTCTCCACGGAATGCAGCCCTACAGAACACCATGCTCAATACTTTTAGTGGTGTACTTTGTGTAGAATTTTTGTTCCTAGTGAAAGCGACCAATTCCGTCTTGCTATACGGCTTCGGCCAAATATTCGACAGAACTATTATAATAATAGGAGCAAAGCAAGGAGAGGTCACCAGATATTAGGTAAGAATGTTTTGTAATTTCAACTTTTTCTATTATTTTTTCCAACGTCAGCGCATAAAATCATCTATGATTATATGAATCTCATATAACACTTATCAACTCAAAAGCTTTGGGCATTTAGTGCAATTTGAAAAAAATAAAAACATCCATTTCTAAAAAATTATCAAATTAATCCCATCTTTTCCCAAAAATATCAGTTGAATTATATTTCAAGTTATCGCATATGAGACAAACCCAACTCAAACTTTCATTGCATGTTACAAACTTAACCCTATTAACAAGTATTTATTTCAACGCCACTTTAAATTATCATTCAAACCATTATCAGCTAAATCAACAACAATAATGGATATGCTCAAAAGGGCCACGAGCTGAAACTTATGGTCTCTAAACATTCATGCAACTTCAGACTTCAAGAGCCTTGACATCAGAATCCAATTCCGCAAACGTCAAGAAATTTTAACATCACCAATTCGCCAAAAGTGAATGAATTTCATTTTGCTGACTATTGACAATGATATTTTTCCGTCACGGCACACGCTGCAATCCCAATCTGAGCAAGCAAACAATTTGCACGGAGCATATTTAAACTCAAAACCGGACCGGATAAGTGTTATCGGCAGTCGCGTTTATAGAATTTTTCGGTTTACATCTTTCACACCTCTGCTTACGGATAGATTTCAAACGACTCAGCAACATACAATCCTCACACAAAAATTCGGCTCGAGATACCTGAGCTCTAATTAACATGAATTTGAAACATTGCAAGAATGCTTACTGCATTTTGCCTGGCCACGATAAACGATGGGAAACGCTGTCCGCCCATAAATATACAGGTTTCAATTCAAATAGTTCACCTCTTAATTTGACGATCCACAAATAAAATAATCACTGAGTCAACAGAATCGGAACAATGTTTGCAATGTGTTATCGATACGCTTACCTGCGTTCACATCTCCCAAGCTGCGATCTGGGTAAACAACACAAGATTAAATAAAATGGTGTTTATTTAAATTTACTTTCAATTGGCCCGCCTCTTAATCTCAACTCATTGTAATTGTTATCAGTGCGGCTAAGGCTTTATCAATTGCTCCGCCTTGTCACTTTATTGTTTTTAAGCGAATGTCGGATCATTGGATCTATGAATGCTGCCTTCCAACCGATTCCAAACGAGTCTGCCGGCATGTGCTTCGCAATGCATTGGCGTCGCAGATGAGGCTGGTAGATTTTTCACATACGACAGATAGCAGACTCGTTTACGATGGATTACATCAACCCTCGGCAGCTCGATCAATCAATTCAAGTTGGTTGGCTAGTATCTTTAATGCAACTTGTCCCACTACAACATTCTATTTGTAATTGACATTTGTCGATTTGCAAAGGTTCTCCTATCGAGTTTGTACGAATCGACCACAGTTGGTCATTTTGTATTTTTAGGTTAGGAAGATAGGATATATACAGTTTTGCATATGACAAAGATTAATATGTAATTAACCGTCTACCGGTATTTCCAGCTTTTCCCACTATAGATTCTAAACTCGAAAGCAACGGCATCTCTGATTAGAGAATTCGGGACGCAAGAAAAGTAACTTCGACACTCGGATCAGGCCCTCGGCTGGGTGGGTGTGTGGCTGATCGATTTGGCTAGGCTTTGATCCTTGATATTTGTATCACTTACGTTAGAGATACTCTTAAAGCAACTGTTCCGGTATATCTGCATATCATTCACCAGCACAGCGTACCGAGAATATACCAATCTCAGTAAGCCAGAAAGAAGTTAAGTCCTGCATTGCATTTATTACCTGCACACGCATAAATGCACGATTAAATGTTTTAACGAATTCAGCTGCTCTGCTGGCGCAAGTGTTTGCATCGATTTTCACTATTGGCGACATGAGTGAGCTTGCACTGCACTTAAACGATGATTTCATTTCATATTTTCATTTCCAATACGTTCAATACGACTGGTTGACGTGCGCCGTTCGACTATAAAATCTTAAGATTCCAAGGCAAGACGTCAATCTTTATTGAAGACGTTTATGGCTATGAACTCCATCGGCTATTCTCTTGCTTTCGTGTGCGGGATCCTATGAGTAATACACACACAGCACATTGTTTGTAGTTCCTTCACGAAATCAATTTAGTACATTTCATATCGTCCAGTCGCAGCAATCAAGGAACTCTTCACGTACAGTCTTTGAGAACTCGATAATATTTAATTGGTTTATGCGATTGAATCAATTAAATATGAAAGACTAGTAGTAAAATTCAATCATCGCAGCATTTCTGATGTGAGACTCTACCGAGAAAGCAAATAAATGTGCAGAAGTTTTTGCAAGCCGCTTTTCTTTGGCGTCGACAAGTGACCACATTCAAAATAAGGAAAGGATATTTTTAGTATTTTATTACTATGTCTTCATGTGCTATTTTCTTGAATTGATGTGATAATAGTTTTTTTTTGTATTTTTAATCGTATCTCTCTCAATTGAAATAGCTGCCACGCCTTACACCATGTCTACCAACGAAGTATGGACTGCCATTAAAGGCGCCCTGAATACACCAGCTGAAGAGGTAGGGAGATTATACAGCCCGGCACAATAGAAAAGAATGGTTCGGCAAGTTGACACTCCTTGCCGCGCTGGACGAAAAGAACGCAGACTACAAGAACCACATATAACGACCGAAAAGAACATAGAAGGAAAAATATGGATATATGTTCCAAGAGTTGCCAATAAAATCATTAGACGTCAATATAATAGTAATATGAATGCCAGCTTTATGGCTAACAACACTCGACAAGGGTACATACTAAATAGTGAGACACTACCAAACAAGACATCAAATCAAATCGCGCACTAGCTTGTACAGACGAAGGCATCATAAGCGGCCCAGACCAGGTGAAGGAGAGATGGGCGTCCTACTTCGAGCAATTACTAAACGTAAATGCCCCCACACTCTATAGATCGGTCGTACGATGCCAGCGCCTCCCTTTTTCGAGCTGGAGACTCTAAGCTCGAGAATGGATCCAAAGATGTAATTTATAGCCCATTAGAGTCAGTTCTTTTTACCAGACTACTTGCCAATTTCATTCTATCAATATCCTGCAGCATCTATTTACTGGCTCATTACCTGCATATGTAGTAGAATGCGGATATTCGTTTAGCAAACATTTGGACTTGGTGTGAATTACAGATATATTTACAATTACTTTAATATCCCGTAATTCAACTCTAATAACGCCTCGAATGACGTCGAAGCAGGTTGATATAGCAATTCTTCTGGATGCAAGTGAAATTAAGTTTAAATAACATAGTCTTACGTCATAGAGGGTAAGTTATTGAACTCCTAAAAGTTGTACGATTTCCTCAGGGTGAAAAGTGAAAATTGTTTTGTATGGACTCGAGTGTGGGTTTCAAAAGCTGGTTTTCAGATAATGCAAGCGTATTCGAAAGTTGGTCGTTCAGGTGAATTGCATAAGAATTTTGTGACTCACAAGTTTTTAAATTCCCTGGCTCGCCGTTTAAGAAAGTCTAGCTGTTTACTCGCATGAGAAGGGATTTTGTCATAGCGCAAAGTGAAGAGAAGTTCCCCATCCCAGAAAACACCCAGATCTACAACACTATCGACTTGAGCTAATAATATATAGCCGCAGAAGTAATAATTGTTGTGTGACCGTTGATTTACGGGGAAAAAATCATAATATGACATCAATATTAGGGGAGAGCTTGCTAATATTCTACCACTGATCAAGTGATTCAAGCCTGGATTGGAGAAAAAGTGAATCAGATTTAGGATCAATGATGCGATAAAGTTTTAGATTGACTGCATAAAGTATGTGAGTTACATTTTACGGACCATCAGGTAGGTCAGGAATAGATATGTTACAAAGAAGAAGGCCAAGATTGCTACCATGTAGTACACCAGAGTTAGCAAAGATATTTTTCGGCAAAAGTCCTCGAAAATTTACGATTTGGGTTCGATTGTGAAGGCAAGAACTGCATCAGCTAAGCCAAGATTCGGCAAGTTCGAATTTCTGCATCTTTAGAATCAAGGTGGAATGGTCAACTCTGTCAAAAACTTTGCTAAAGACATTGTAGCCAGTCAACCTTTAAGCATTTTGCACTGAACGTCTGAGATTAGAAATGCCAAATTCGTGATATTTGAGCAAACTTTCTGAAAGCCATGCTGTCGCTCGTTCAGACGGAAATAAGAAAGTTTATCGTAGACAAATTTTTCAAATAGATTAGGAAATGCGAATAAAATGACAACGTCGCTATAGTTTCCAATGGAGCGCCTGTTACTTTTTCTGAAAATGCATATTTCTTCACGTGATATTTCTATGTTATATTACAAAATCAAAGAATTTTTTCAAGTGGCGAATTGTATTTTCACTTTTCATCTTAACTTAAGTATCATAAGCATTACGAAAGTTTGTTAAAAATTTGCTTAAGTCCAATCATGAGCTGTACGAAATATTTGATGAACCAGACGTCGACAGAACCATCAGGCTGTCGAAGCTGCAAAGAGCTGATTACCTGCAACGAATGGAAAAGCTTCAAGTACTTAAAAACTTATTCGGAGGAAGAGCCGAGAGTCCACAGGAAAAACTGGTCCGACTCTGTCGGCAAAGATTGCGCATCGCTGCTTGCATTTCGTAATTGGAAGACGCGGTTTTTGGATCCAGTGTTCTCACTAGCCGCAGCGCCGTGCTATAGATATTATAAGCCCATGTTACTTTTAAAACATGCCGTGGACAATGAAGGCAGGGAAACATTCTCTGAGGTTATTTATGTTGCACGAAGCTGAGAAGCAGAAGAGCGAGAATGAGCTAAAACGATTTGCTTCAAATGATAAAGAAAATTGAAAGAAACTAAAAACAACATCAGACTCTGAATGTAGACAAAGAGCCAATTTACAGGAGCCGTAAGATATTCAATAACTTTGGCAAATATTTTTCTCCATCTATTTCGAAGTTCAAATTCAAGACTGACATCTCCAAAACACTCTTATCGTAAAGCAACGCCTTCCAAATCATATTCCCGTATTCCCGATAAATTATAAATATTCTTCCCCGATTTGACTATCAGACAAAAGTCTTGTGAAATGTAGAATTTAATTTAGTTTAAGGTGATTTGTGAATTGTTTTATTTAGGTTAAGATGGCTTATGATTGTTAATACGCCTTGTTATGGCTTAAAAATAAAATAAAAGATTACTTAGAATATATAAGTTCATTTGAGTTAAATTCGATCTTTAAGATTTCTTTTATAAGTTCGGAAACATATTCGAAATATTCCAAATGCTCGTCCCATTTTGAAATTTTCTCATTTTTTGTCGTAATATTTGTCCTGCCTTTGCTCTTCCTATTCTTGTTAAATTATTCGACTTCTTTTTGATATGGAAGCTGATTAAAATTTCAACTAACTATGCTTGATGGTTTTTAAATTACTTTGATTATATTGTTCTTCGATACTAGCAATATTATCGTGCCCTCATTCGCAAAAAAAAATTTTTCAGAACGGCATAAGATTCCACCAATACCGGGGGGCATTAATGAGACCACCACGCCCTAATTGAATAGGTATCAGAGATAAAGAAAGGTTATTCTTTGTGCGGTACAATATAATGTCAAACTATATTCACCCCCAGGGGCTTTTTTCGGTTGTTCCATTATTCTATGAAAAAAACTTCCGGAAAATAATACCAGCTCAGGAAAATATTTCTTTTTTGAGTTAGATAGGTACCCAAATCCCTTGCAGGAGAATTATCTGCTGCTTAATATTAACTTTCATTCTAAGGCGGTTAACGTACGAAGCAACAAACTGCCGAGCAAGTTAGTTATGCTCTATAAACTGGTCAGTTTTCAGAGAACACTCAGATCAAAGATTAACTTTTGGTGCTCTTAGGGAATTTAAATTTATTTTACTTTGCGGCAACATTCATAGTAACGCTAGTTTAAGATTTAGAGTTTCAGGCTAGTGAAGGCTATTGTGTTTCGGATATTTCAGCAACGGATATGTACATATTTCTATGCTAATAGATGATCTAAATTTAGTCTTTTACGTTACTGATATGATCAGCTGATTTATTCTTGTTTTAAACTTTTACTTGAATAAAATATTTCTGAACGTATTAGCTTATGATTGTTACGTGAATAAATAAATTGCTTACCTTTTATCGGTGTTGCTATTGTTACTAATAGGGTGGCCAAGGTCATTATCACAACCTGGACACATCCCCAGGATGACCATAACCAAAACTTGTTGCCCGTTCGGTGGCACATTGCACAGAGCTACACGATTCGCGGCCGCCGCAGCAACAACAGCCGGTCGGGCTCCTTAATTCGAAAATCTTCCTCCTCTTGTTGCTGCATATCACACCGCGACCACAAACGAAAATAACGCAGTGCTGTTCTGTTCGTCTACTGATCGATCAAGAGATGTGCTATTTCCGACGATAACATCAATAATTACGTGATTTCCCATTCAAATGTACGTTCCGAAGTCTTGAGCTAAATTTGAATTGTTCAAGTTCAACTCTAGTACTCAGTCCGATGATTTTCCAAGTTTATGCGAACGCTTCGAGCACTAGGTTTGACTTCCGCTCGTGTGGAAATGATCGACACTGAAGCAAATAAGGGGCTCACAAATTCAATCGGAACACGAGGATAACACTTAGCCAATGCTTATTAATTACGAAACGGATGTTTTCACTGACACCTTGCCACACGCGACCGCAATGTATTATGCACCATTACCTGTCCTCCAGAAGTCGAATTAGCTAGACGTGCAAGTAGAGTGCAACGCTTCAATTGGAAAGCTTCCAATAACCAGATTACGAAAACGGCAAAAGCCTCACACTCGATTTTTTTGATCGTCAAATTTATTTTTATTATTCATCTGCCCTCTTACGAGGGGAGCTTTAATTTTTCCACCGCCGAAATTAAGCCAAGAGCAATCTTTATACTGAGTTTTCACGTTTTCGGCTACGTACCTCAATTACTTCACTAGAATTTTGTTCACTTATTGACAGAATCCTTTCTGGCGATTGATTTCAACTGTGATTGATGACAGCTTTATTAAATGTGTCACAACTTTTTTCACGGGTTTTCATTTGCACCGAACACATCTAATTCGAATGTGACATGATGGACACACCGAAGACAACCGAAGAAAACCTGCAACGAGGACAGCAATTTAGGAATCAGTCGATTCAATACAAGTCCAGAAAAAAGGATATCCTCAGGCCAAATATCACCTAGCAAATGCCAATTCCGCCTAAGAGCTGAGAGCACACCGTTTCCAATTTCCACACTAGCACTTTTCCTACAAGGCGACAACGACGACGAATCAATGGAAAGCCGAACCGAGCGAGTTACATAATTCCAATTGCCTTGCCAGCACAAATGGAAAACAAGAAAACGGATGCCGCCGGTCACAATGCGAACTGAGGGAAAAGCACGAGGAGGAAACGCATTTTATCGGAATTTCCAAAAGTTGAATTACTCTACGAAGTCAGTCCTGTCAGAGGGAGGCCATTGGCACACAACACAAACTGGGGAGCACGTCATGTCTATAGGTAGCCTACGACTTGCTAACTACTGGCTTCACTCAGTTCGAGTTGCTCTCCATCACTTCCGCTACCACCGTACCTTCCTCTAGCGGTGGCACAGCTAGGAAAATCATACGATAAAACTATCCACAGTAGAGTAGTACGGAGTGTGCTGCAAACGAGAACATTTCAAACATCAGCAAAAGGGGGAAGAAAACAAACCGAGATCAAGAGGACGAAAATCTATGGCAGAGTGGCCATGGTCGGACCACATCGCAGACCTGCATAATTTCAATTAAGGGTTTCGTAGATTCCAGAAGATAAGTATGACTTATAATTTAGCACACTCCATATGACACCTGAGTAAAATTCACTAACGGACCTGATTTATTTTCTAACACAACTATATTATTCTCAAGTTGATTAAGCCTTCGCAAATTCAAACAACTATAATCTGGATGACTCAATGCAGTGCACCCTTCTCAGACGCATAAAAGTAAAATAAGTTCTTTTTGACGCTTAACTAAACGGTACCGTCTTTCTATTCAAAAGGAAGGTTTTTTTTTAGAATATAGTAGTTTAGTTTGGTTAGTTTATTTGAAGAATTTTCGAAACAAATATTTCAAGCACCATTCATTCCATTTCTTTTAAGATATCTTAAATGCGCCTGATTGCTCATTCGAACGTCAGTCGATGGAGACACGTAGTCTACTTAATCCTTACTACATCAACAGATATAAAGCGAAGCCGGCAGCCCTCGGCAAAAATGCTAGTCTTACTATTCACCCAGAGGGGGTTGCAAGTTGAATATGAAATACGACGACGGAACAAACGGTGGTAGTCTCTAGGTCGGTCGGTTTTCGTTTCGAGTTCTGGCGAAACAAACTTTTCGAGAGGGGTGTTGAATGGAAATTTGACTCTGGACTGGGCATTTTCTGTCTCGCTATAGTTGCGCGGCGGATACTTTCGTTTTGGCACAGCTCACCTCCAGGATTCATCCGAAGCATTGTTGACCCCTTGCACAGCTAGCCAGTTGACAAAATGTGTGCGAATATCAAAGCCGCTTGTATTGTCAATTTTCGCAATTTGTGGCATGTGCGGTGCCGGGGTGTACTTTCGAATCGGGAAAAATTGTCGCGTGACTTAAGGGGTGGTCGGCTCAACTTCCCCTTCATTTTCCTAATTGTCATTTTTTCTAACCCCTCACGTTTGAGTTACCGCAATTTCGCAAATTATTTATGTCTGCCAAGGACTGCCTTTGCTATCATTTGATGACAAATTCGGTGAGCGAGCGGGCGCGAATAAATTTTTTTAATTTCATACAAGTGAAAAAGTGGCAAGCAGCAGATAGCACGAGTGCAAGCAACGGTTATCGGAGAGTCGAGAGCGAAAAAGCTTTTGCAAGGAAGGCGATTCTGATTAGATTGGATTTCAAACCTCGAGTAATTCAATAATTACACTCATATATCCTCTCTGACAGCACTCATGCATGTTTCACAACATAAATCTAGCGGCGACCTTATAAATTCCTTCAGCTCTAAGGAGTTTTAGCATTTCATTTTGGCCTTAAATAATTAACAAATAACTACTGCAGTACTCTGCGGGTGATATAACCAGCCGAAATTGACTTGCAGGTTTATTTTAGAAGTTCGCTAAGCCAGTTATCTATCAGGAGGGATGTCACTTTGAACTTTCCAAGAATTACTCACGTTGTTTTCCCAAATTTGCACTAAACGTTCGTTACGCGCCGAAAATTGAGCGGTTACCCCAATGGAAAGTCACAATCTACTTCAATATCCACTCCGCTTTCCGCAAAGTACACTACACATTTGAATGACATCAATAAGCCTGATGCAAGAATTCCGCAAGTGTCCTTTTCTTTAAACAGAATATTCAAATTGGACTTTACACTGATGTGACACTTCCTAGAAAAAGCTTCGGCACTCCGGAGTCGGGCACTGATTTAAGAAGCCCGAATGATGGTTAGCAACTTTGTATCAGTTTGCTTATTTATCTGCAAGTTTTCGGTTTAAACCCGTAGTTTTGAATTAGTTTACACACTTTGGTAGCGAATAAGCAGAAAAACGACTAAGGCAAGAGTGACACAAACGTTCCACTATATAACCACACGTTATCCACGTTCAGAATCCGCTGGCCGACTAACCAATCGAACACCAAAAGCCAAGAACCAAACCGACCCGCAACGAGCTGAGCTGACTGAACGCGAATGAAATGGGGAATCGGTTTGAAGAACTTCTTACCAAGCGTTCCCTCATATGGAATCGGAGCAAATGTCTCACACTTGCACACCACCTCGCGAACGTCGTTAGATACATTTGGTCTCGCTCAGCCCCGTGCCATGTCGCAGCTTATGTGCCAATTCGTGCCGTTTTCTTTTGTACACTCCGTAGCCGCGTATACAACGCCGTATTGAAAAAGGATTGAAACAGAAATCTAATCCACACATACTGTTGAAACAACTCGTTTACATTCGATTCTCTCAATCAAATTCCAACTTCAATCCTGTGTTGTATTCGCAACTTGCCTCTGCTGTTGAAACGCTCGTTTCACTTTTTACGGCGTAGTGTACTAGACAACTATATCACTCTAGTACAATACTCTAGTATTCAATCTAACGAGATAACTTCCGACCTTCGAAGATTCAGCCGGTTTTACATTTTATTGCGTTGAAATAAGGAAACCCGGACTTAAGACACATTCGCTGGCTTCAGTCAATCGCGGATTCAGCGGAAATAGTAGTTGGTTGCCCCTTTCCAGCGGCGTTCTGAATCATCAGATTTATAAACGAAACGGTAAAGCATGTGAGCTTTCGGCAATTCTGCTGTGGTTAAATCATTGAATAAAGTGGAGCATATGTAGTGCATTGAATATAATCGATTTGCACAAAAATCGATTGGCTCTATTCGCCACAATTAAAAATTAAAAATATGTGGAGAAAGCTACTTGCTCTATGTTAAATTGCTCATTGACCTCAAGGTAAGTCGTTCGTATAGATACCGTTTCATATATTCAAAGCGTGGGTCAAAATTAAATTATGTTGTCTATATACTGATGTAAATGTCATATAAATTCAATTAATACTAGGCAATTCGAGTAAAAAAATAAAAATAGTTGAGGTACACGTCGGAAAATTTATTTGGTCGAATGAAGCTCGTCCGTTGAGAATGTTTCACGCGATTTTTCCATTTCGAAGATGAAAATTAACGTTGAAAGGTCAAAAAGCGAATAACATTTGTCGTAGTAGATGATATTTTCGGTCGTCATAGGTTATAGTACACCACCCAATCGTTGTATTCGTTAGAATAATTCATGAGTACTCACTTCTTTTATAACTCATTAATTTCATTTTTTGGGTAGAGCAAGCATATGGCTGTATCGTAAACTAGCGAATACCTTGGCAACATTCAACTTGCTTAAAGGTGGGCGATGCAGCACTTACACAACACAACACTATAGGTCTGTTCCCGTACTTGCAGTCACTGAATTTTCCTGAACCATGGGGTGGGGGGATTTCATGAAAAGTACGGGAACGCTCTCATTGCATTTCCTGAAAGTTGACAACGAAAAGTGTCAGTTTTCGGTTTTTGGGAGAACAATAGTGATTATGAAGCCATCCTTAGCGGTGATAAATTAAAGCCACAAAAATATTCGACCTTCGTAACAACATAACGCAAAAAATATGTTGCTTGCCGCGCACATTTGAAAATACACGCCTCACCGTTTGACACTTTTCAGTATTTTTCAGTAGCTCAGACTCTACTGAAATTTCATCGTGTTGTCCATAAACCCAAAATATCACAGCGAACACATAAAAAAACTTCTAATATTCAACATTACATTTTCATAGTCTTTACATTATTAATCTTGTACAACAAATTTTAGTATACCTGTTCCACTTGTAAATACCATCCTCTTTTTTAATTTCACTAATCATTCGCTTATCCCTGGGAATCCTATTTCCGTTAGATTTGCTTGACTTCCATTTGAACTTTCATTTTTTTTAAATTTATTTTACTTCCTTCAAACTAAGCCGCGCTGGTGATATGAAGGGAGGGAAAGTTTTTTTTGCGTGCGAATGACATACGGTGTACCCTAACCGTCCCCCAACTAAGTACTGACCACGCATAACACTGCTTAACTTCGGTGATCGGCCGAGAACCGGAGATTGTCAGTGTGCTATGGACCTGGTAAATTTTAAATGTTAATGCATAGGCGTTGCCATTCAAACACAAATTCGTAGTCACCTGGACCTCACCTAGAGTGACTTCACGTGACTCTTCAGCATACCAGTTCCTAAGTGACGTGACTTTCGAAGTGACGAGAGGTCTCACGTGACGTGACTCTCGTAATAAGGCATTATACATATATGTCTATGACCTCAACTTCCTAGCTACGATCTAAAACTGAGACCACTGTATGAGAAAATTCAATGAGGCTGGTAGGTGTGAGATGATCTTGAACAAAACCTTGTCATGAAGCCAGGGATACGAAGACATAGCTAAGAGCATCAACAATTTTATTAAACACGAAGCGCACAATTATTTTGGAAAAGCAGAAATAGATGGAGATGGAGCTATAATTCAAGGCAAGGTTGCTTTCACCAGATCTGAGAATCGGAAAAATGTTTGACAGCTTCCAGGAAGAAAGAAATTTACTAGCACAGAGACTAATATTAAATAAAATCGATAGGTCACATAAAAAACAAGCCGGTATTACTGTGCCTTCTACGGAAAGTGTGAAACCGCATAGTTTACAAACCACAAATCAACCTGAACCATCTGGTATTCTTTTTATAATGAAAAACAAATTCTCCTGGTGATACAACATTGATGTTTAATATATCGCAAATGTCTTTTTAGCTTGGCCTTTCTGCCACATCACGTACTGTTTAGGAAATACTTCTTTCACAGCACCCTTCGCTTTAGCAGTTTAAAATCGATGACCAAGAATCTGCTTGAAGTCTACTCTGACATATGTAAGTCTCGTCATCAATGGAAATTCGTCACATATTGATCGTATAATTTCCGAGTCTTCGATTTCGCTACTTTTTTCCCTTTCCTCGGATCGACTGGAACTTTCTGCGCCTTATATGTTCTTAGAGTGTAACGTTTCTTCATTCGATCGACCGTTGACTTCAATGTACAATGCCACATCTCAAACTACTGCCACATCTCGAACGAAAATGTGGAATTTGGTCTTGAACTTACTGGCAATTTTCTTGGCTAATTCTTGTCTACACTTCCAGATTTTCTTCTTGATTCTCTTTTCCTTGTAACAGCTAGCCTCTTTTTGTAATTCGCTATTATTCATTTAACCGCTAAAAATGACATTTTAAAGCTCTTAGCAATCTTTGAAAACTTGATTTAGGGGTTTACCACGTACTTGAAAATAATTTGCTCTCGTACTTTTTCTTGTTCCAACTCCAAGTTGCCAGTTAAAGAGTTCTTGGATGAATGAATACTAACATAGTTTTTTATACTTTATATAGAAGGTTACCATATGGCTTAAAGATCTGGAGCAGGTATACACACGGAATTAACCACAAAGAAAAAAGGGCCAAATTTCACTGCGACTGTTACTTTACAACCTACTGCGACAGCCCTTAGACTTGTTAAAGTCCTTCTTCCTAGGCAAGAAACGGACATATACAATATTAAGGCAGTATGTCATCTGATATGCAAAGTAGAAGCCCAAAAACCACGTGGCGGACACTCGCAATGTCACAATTGCCAACAATTTGGCCATGCAGCAAACAACTGCCACGCACAAGCCAGATGCGTCAAGTGCGATGGACTCCATCATCACTCAGAATGCACTAAGCAAAAAGAAGAAAAGACCAAGTGCGTTAACTGCAGCGGAGAACACCCCGCTAGCTATGGAGGATGTCCAAAACATCCAAAAAATCTCAAAAAATCATTTGCACAGGTTGCAAAAGAGCGAAAACCTGCCACCATCCCTGAGGCTAAACCAACCAAATCCCCTATAAACCAAAAATCAACCCCGCCTCTTCAGCATAATACTCAGCTTCCAAACGCAGAATACATGAATCATATTTTCTCCAACATGCAGGAGCAATTCCAGTTCATGATGAAAAACATGATGGCGAAAATGGTACAAGGAATGTTTTCTGCATTTCCAGCTTCCACAAATCCCTCTAAAAAACTTTCACAATGAGTGCCCTCAACCATGTTTCAATCCTCACATGGAATGCAAATTCCATAAAAAGGAAAGCAGGGGAACTGCTACAACTCCTCTTTGACTGTAAAGTCGACATAGTCCTCATACAAGAAACATTCCTTAAACCCGGAGATCATCTCCGCTTTCCGAACTATCACTTCTATAGAAATGATAGACTCACTGGCAGAGGAGGTGGTACCGCCATCCTCGTAAAACGAAATATCAGCCACCATCATATCACCATCCCCAACCTCGGTCAACTAGAGGCAACAGCAATCAAAGTCCACACTCAGTCTTTTGAGTTCATAGTGATTTCTGTCTACAAGCCCCCAAGCTCACTCAATTTTACCCCAGATCTCTCTAAACTGCTCGATCAAGAAGGATCCGTCTTTATAGCTGGAGATCTTAATGCCTACCACCGACTCTGGGGAGATAGGAGCAGTAACAGAGCGGGAACACTGCTAAAAAAGTTCGTCATGGACAAACAAGTTAGCCCACATATTCCAAACGAACCTACCCACTTCGGGATAACCAACAACCACGCTCTGGACATAGGTCTCTCCTTGAACTTCCAGCACAATGTGCGGACCAGAGTACTAGATGAGCTCTCATCCGACCATAAACCCGTACTCTTTTTAATAGAAGACGTCTACATTGACGATCCCCTAAAATACAGATCCAAAACGAACTGGCAGGCTTTTCAGGACACAATGGCGACCGATATCCCGCAGCCAGCTCTCGAAACAGCAAGAGACATAGATAGAGCCATTGAAAACCTATCAACCAAAATAGTCCAAGTGAAAGAAGAGTTCACTACAAAAACCCCGATAGAAGGCTATAACCCATACGAGCTCCCAAGGGACATTAAAGAGCTGATCAAAAAATGAAATCGAGTAAGGAGAAGAGCTAGACGCACTGGAGATCCCAGCTCAAGACGGGAAGTGAACCGTCTCACAAACCATATTAGCCAGCAGATCTCACTATTCAAGAACGAACAGTGGGAAAGTTTTCTTCTAAGTATGGAACCAGGAGACAACAATTTCTGGAGAATGACTAAATATTTTAGACAAAAAAACAAAGTTGCAATACCAGCAATCCATGGCCCTAATGGCCTTAAATACGACGAGGGAAAGGCAGAGGCCTTTGCAGATACACTAGAACTGCAATTCAAAGAGAACACAACAAACCCACAGGAATATGATCAGGAAGAAGAGATTGAAGAAAGAGCCGCCAACATTTTAGAGACAGCAACCCAAAGAGAAGAAGAGATCCGTCCCACGGACATAGAAGAGATTAAGCAGCTGATAGCTCGGCTAAATAAACGTAAGTCACCAGGACCAGACACGGTGCCAAATATCTGCCTCAGACACCAACCAGATAACAAAATTCAAGAGATAACAGACATTGCCAATGCGATCTTCCAAACAAATTATTTTCCGAGCCTCTGGAAAAAAGCAACAATAACGGTTGTTCCAAAACCACACAAAAATCTCACTTTTCCGCAAAACTGGAGACCAATCAGCCTCTTATCCTCGATCGGGAAGTTAGTGGAACGGCTAATACTTTCACGACTTGAGAAAGTAGTCACCGACAAATCCATCGTCCCAGAAGAGCAGTTCGGATTCAGAGCCCACCACTCTACCGAGCTACAACTAGCTAGAGTGACCCAGCAGATTAAAACTGGGTTCAATCAAAAGAAATCAACAGGTATTGTTATGTTTGACGTTGCCAAGGCATTCGATAAGGTCTGGCACGCGGGGCTAATCGTTAAAATGTACGATTTTAATATCCCAAAGCCCCTTATACAGTTGATTGGATCATTCCTTGAGGGCAGAATCTTTTCCGTTCGAATAAACGACCACTACTCTAGCACACGGCCAATAGAAGCCGGAGTTCCGCAAGGTTCCCCACTCTCACCACTGTTGTATACCATATACACCGCAGACATCCCAAGGATGCCCACAACGAAAATCTCCCTTTTTGCAGACGACACCTGCATCTACTACACATCTCGACAGGCTGAATTTATAACCAGCAATCTCCAATTTTACATAGACACGCTGATGGATTACTTCCAGAAATGGAAGATTCGTATCAACGCGGAAAAAACCCAAGCAATCTTCGTGACAAGACGACGAAGACAAAACCCAAGCCAACTTACAGTAGACAATGAACCCATAGAATGGAAAACGACAGCCAAATACCTAGGACTCACTTTTGACAAAAGACTTTCGTGGAATACGCACATACAAAACAAACGACTAACGGCTAACAGAATACTGAACCAACTGTACCCATTACTTATATCAAATAAGCTTAATATTAAGAACAGAGTCCTTATATATAAACAAATCATTAGACCAACCATAACTTATGGCAGCAGCAACTTCTACCAAACACACAGGACAAACAAGAAACAGTTACAAACTTGCCAAAGCCTGACCCTGAGGAAGCTAACAAGAGCACCCTGGTACATCAGAAACACTGACATACACAAAGACTTACGAATAGAAAAAATAGACAAGTTCATACGAGACAAGGCACTAAAACTATTCGACACAATCGACAGACATTCCAACAGCACCCTTGCTATCTTAAGATTCGAAGGACAAAGAGAAAACGATATCTACTTAAACCTAAGAGCATTAGGATACTAAAGTAGCAGACCTACGAGGGACCGACAAAAAGACTAAAAAAAGAGAGGAAAAGGAGAGCGTATGAACGCTCACTGAGAGGAAGGGAGTCAAAGTGCAACCGGCACTAGCTCCAAAAATATAACAGTTCTCAGTACCTTAGCTCCTCAAAAGAGTAGTATACAATAGCCTGTATAATTTCATTCAGTCTTTGCTAGCTAGTGAACAGGTTGGTTTCATTAAAGGCAAGTCAACGGCAATAAACTTATTACCAGGTGCGTTTTTTTTTTGCGTCTCGATCAATAATAGGTTAGCGTAGAGAGCATTGAAAACAACAACTGAGGCAGGTTTGTTGTTGTTTTCAATGTTGCCTACCCTAACCTGCTATTAATGGAGACACAAAAAACATACCTATCGTTTATAAACATCGTTCATTTGCCAAAGCACTCGGTTAATTGAACCATGATATTCTTTTGTCAAAGCTAGCTGGGTTCGTTCTCGCTAGTAACCTTTTTTCTTGGCTCCTTTCCTACAATTGTGATCGCTCTTGTGTTGTTGCGCTAAACTCTTGTTCTTCCACACCCTTTTTTCCTAACCCAGGAATTCCGCAATGGTCCATTCTTGACCCTTTACTGTTCCTTTTGCTTCTATCTGTTCTCTCTTTATTCACCCTGCCTTTTGTACGCTGATGATCTCAAAATGTTGGCTGTTCTTTGTTGTAACACGATTAAGTTGTTTTGGTTAACTGATGCGCTGCGAATTAATCTTAATCTGAATGCTGCGATGTGTTATCAAATGTCTTTCGCCTACAAAACATTCCCCTGCTTTCCGCCCTTTTTTATTCTCGGCTCTCCTTTAAATGCTGTTGATAGTTTCTGAGATATTAGCGTGATATTTAACTCTAAGTTGAAGATCGACTAGCAAATATTGCATATCAATGCCAGGGCTTCTCGTTTTTCCGGCTTCATCATTAGATTCTTTTTAAACTATTTTGAACTCTCCACCCCTTTACATCAGTTGTTCTTCTTCGTCCGTAGTGTTCTGGAATACTTTTGCCAAATTTAGTGTCCCCATTATAAAACACTGCCGATTCACCCACTCGTTATTCTATAAATTCAGTATTCATAATGTGATTACAGTATGCACCTTTCTATCGGGCAACCCTAGTATAACCTTAATGTACATTAATTATTCTTTTGCCTATGGGGACAACTATTTCGTTTCCCTGCTTTTGAATTTGCATCGTCGGCATAATAGTCTTGGTCCTCTTCCTCGAGTGCTATCTGCATACAAAAATGCTTCGAAAAATCAAGTTTTTATATATACTTTGAATATGTCCTGATTTACTTTATTGTCTTAATTTCTTTTTACAGTCAATCTAGCTCTTTTTTTTTGAATTTTTATTTTAATATCTGAATAAGTTATACATTTTCTGATAACTTATCCATTTTCTTAGTTTTTGTGCATTTTTTATATCTCTGTATATTCTATAATTGAATTTATTTGGTTTAAATAAATAAATATATAGGTGTATTAGAATCCGCTTCGCTTACACTCTTGATTACAATGCTTAATATTAAAGAATTTATGACAAACTTTGAAACCAGTCAGTTATAATCGGGAACTTACTTACTACTCATCTGTTTAATCCTGTATCTGTAAAACGTAAAGGAACCATCATGATTCATTTTCTTCTTTCATTGATTCTAGCATTTTGCCCTACTAAGCATAAATGTTCTATCTAGATTTTTCTTATTTTTGAGTTAACACCGGATTCGAAAACTGCATACTCTATTACATCATTCTACAAAATTTGAAAAATCTATCTTTTGTGGAAATATGTTCTAATCAATATTGAAAAATACACTCTCCAGTACAAATCAAAACACAAATCATTGAATATCCCGAAAGTACTAAAATTTAGATAGAACGTTTATGCTTAGTAGGGCAGCATTATGCGTCCTATTATAATCAAGCTATCATTAGAAAAGTTGATTTATATTCTGCGCTATCTTTCATCTGCTCATCTAAGAAACTAGCTAAGTTATAACTACTGACCTAGCACAGTCATATGCTCTAAAATTTGTAGTCTTCAAACTGGCCGTTCTAATCATTTTTCTAAAATCCATCAAATTTCATAATCGAGTTCTTTTTGACATCCCATGGATGGCAAAAGCTACATAGTAAGCCATATTTGAATCAGTGAACATAAATCACGGCGATATATCTGCCGCAAAAATTCGCCATCAACTATACCACTTCTAGTGAAATAAACTAAAACAATGTTTGTGGCTATGCGGCGTCTAGTTTCGTCTTTCCTCTTCGCCTGATGCATGATCCTTGTGCGTTCACCGCAAACTAAAATACTTATATTTCAAGATTCACTGGATTACAATTTTGTGGTTTTCACGCGTTGTCTCGCCGACTTGTCTCAGTTTGAATAATGACTGAATAAAAACTGACATCGGGCAACATTGTAGGTGATGAGGAGCTGGCATTTCGAGCATATCCTCGCCATTATCATGAGACAAAATATTGTTTTTATTGGGACTTTGTAATAGTAGCCGTATGTATTGTTTTAATAAAATTTTCATGTAAATCATATTTCATCGTTGTTAAAACAGATTTGAATCATTAATAATACTGACATACAGATGATTATTACTGTGAGAAATGGGTAAGTGAACAAAGAAACTGCGAAATACTTCAAAATTTCGTTTGAATGCTATTGTTTTTGGGTTCCTTCCCAGCAATATAGCAATAGGTTCGAAATTAAAGCATGATAGAGAAAATATCCTATTAACTCAGTCATCTGAATTCCTAATGTCCGATATGATGTCATAATCAAAATGATAAAAATTCCGATTATTGTTCCAGTCTACCCATCGGTCACGGTTCGACATTGAACATTCTTCAAGATCGAAACTCTCAACCGTTGTGCCGGCAATTATCGACGTTGGCGTGGTCAGTGAATTACTGTAGAGCATCAGACATCAACAATAGGACATCTCTCAATCGATCATACAGATTCCAATCGAAAAAATCATACAAACATAGAGCTAAGACCGTTCCATGGTCGGACGGCATCAGCTTGTATTAAACAACGAGAAATTAATTGACGAAATTTTGATAACAAATTCATATTTACATCCACATTCACTTGAAGTATGTATACATTTAGGAATGTTTGGTGCGTTCTTGCCAATATTCAAGAAGAATGAAGCGTTTGGCCTTGGCAAAGACACTTTCGGAGGCTCTGCAGCTAAATGAAGCTGGGTCACAAGTGTAGCCGGGCATGGGACGACTGTACTCATAACAAGAATAGAAGGCCAAATAACAATGTCACAATGCGAATTAGTTTCTCAAGTCGAAATCATAATTGTTGCATCGGGGATGAGACGAGCCTATTTCATGTTTATGAAAACGTCAATTTGTACACATTGAATTTTGTTGATGTGATCATGGTTTGAGAAATCTTCAAACCGATCGAATCTTAATACACACACATGTAGGTCCTTCAAGATTGGAGAGATCTTAAACCATATTTTTCAGATACATAAAGATTTGTTAGTATGCAACAAATAGAATCAAAAATCAAAATTTAAGGGGAGCTATACAAATACTCAACTTCTAAGGACAATTGGTGTTGAATTCTGGTTGGATTGGTCCAAAAGTAAGAATAGACGATGCACCACTCAAACAAAGTAGATCTAAATATATTTTCACCGCATAATTATTCGTTTAGCTATCAAACACAAGCAATGGCGCAAAACTTTAACTAGTTGTATATAAGATAAACATACAAAACCCATTAGAAATTAAATATACAGCAGACCTAGAGCCTTAGCCATGTTCTTTACATAACCCTCCGAAAAATTAATCAATCCAAATAATTTTGCGCTGTACCTTTTTACGATTTGCCAACCAATCTATAGATATTGATTTTTGTCGGCTATTTAATCCCCATTGCAAACACAACGAAACCCTCAACTGCCCGCAAAGGATGACTGCATGGTCTGATCCGTCTGATCTGACGCAAGTCGTACTGGACTTTGTGGCTTTCGAAGCTCTCTTGATCATGATATTTGTTGACATATTCTTAATGGACCACCCGCACGAAATAATCCGTCGCGTTTCGCAAAGGTTTTTTTCTTTCTTCGTTCATTGTGACCGACAGCTTGGATAATAATGCGATCATTCGTTGCGAGATGGGTGGAATAAGAGTTTATAACTCTTAATTGAAAGATACCTTGCAATCAGTCTTCTCATAACACATGCACTGCGATGGATTCATTTTGCGGTCGCATGAATGAAATTTAAATTGTAGTTAAGATTGTGAGAGGAACGTAAGTAAACACTTTGTAGGGCCGGATATAAGAAGATCTCTGCTTCAGTATATGTATTGGCTACAATAATTTATATTTTTTCCTTACAATAAAATTCAGTAACGTTGCTGGGTTTTGGCGGAGAGGCACTTGGCACCTCTAAGCACTCAGGCATGAAAGGTAAATTTTATAATACTATAGATTCCCGGACTTTTTTGAACAAAATTTAAGTATTTTAATTTAAATTTAAGATCAACGATACGCGAAAAGAGGCTACTCTCTGCATACTCGTCACATCCCAGTCGAAGCATTGGAACCTGACACGCGCATACGCTGAACTTTCGCAAAATGTAATGCTTTGGAGAGTCAGCCTTTGGCAAACGTCATCCTGCGCAACATCTATTCGATGCAGGTGTCCACCTAGTAGTCCGGGGAAATCTAACATGGTGCTTCGGAAAAATTAGGGGAAAGCTGAATTTTGGTGTGAAGCTTGGTACTGGCGTGTTGAACAAAATGTCAAAAGTCCCCATCGATCCGAGTGCTGCGTCACTTTTTATACAAGGTCAAAGGTCACCAAAAGTGACCTTTCCAAAATATCTCAGTAACGGTTACGTCTTCAGAAAAACAATGTATGACGAATTTGTAGCTTAAACAATTTCCAACAAAAAAGATTATACAACTTTTTCCTGTAACCATAACCGTTTTTGAGATATATTGATCTAAACATTTGTAACTAACAGCATCCTCTTTCTCAGGGCATGTAAATATTATCCGATTTATTACCAATTTATTACCAATTGTTTGAGCCTAATTATGTGCAGAACTATAGTTTTCGTTAACAGTTCATTTCCAAATGATCTACCGCTATGAGATAGAGCTTCAGGGCGCCAACTCGCATCAATCGCCCAGCAAGCAGCTCTCGAGATAAGGCATAGTTACGCCTGAAAAACGGAAACCTGCTTTCCGAGAGAAAAAGCTTACCTGTCATTAGATGAATGCAGATAGAAACTAGCCCCAGAATCAACATCTTTCTTCGAGCCACCCGTGAAGAAAATTTCAGAATATCCTCCGTACAGATATCTGGGTGCCCCCAGTCACTTCTGCTTAAGAATATTATCTCGTATCTGCTCCGAAAGTCGAATAAAGGCACTCGATTGTCCAAAAGCTTCTCGAGCAACGGAGAGTTCTCAAGTAGCGCCTCCTCTAGTAATCTCGTCTAATAAAGCATTGACCCTCATCGTCGTGTCCTACCCATAGGCCAAATCTATAAACGGAGCTCATCGCTTAAATGTCGAGAGGTGACAGATTGAGAAGCGCATCAAGGACTTCACCAGGAGTAGTATTCATAAGATCACCTATATCCAGCCACATAGTCCTATGCAGCGTGGCTAACTTCTTGTGAGGATACAATAGCTTCACAATAGTCCAACACTCCACGGACGCGTCCGTGATCATCGGCTTTATGTTTATAACGTAGGATCCATAAAACTACATGAGACCCGATGTGGTGGCAAAAGCTCTCTTGCACTATCCGAAACCATTCAAAGATCGATTAAGCTTCACTTCCACATGATTCTTCTAGAGAAGTTTTTTGTCCAAGACTACTCCTAGGATGGTTGACTTCATCTAAAAGTGCACTCTTCATATTAGGAAACACTAATCGTTCAATTTTTCTTTTCCTGATAAACAAAACAAGGTTCTTTTTACAAGGATTCATAATTGAATCCGAAGCGTGTTGTACATTTCTATATACAACATTCAGATCCTGCTAATCTGGCCACATCATTTGCATAAGCCTGCGCGTAAGGCCATTTTTGTTGCAGTTCATTTAGCAAGAAGTCGACTAGCATACATACAGCTGACCACAGGAGCGGCAATGTAATACCCCCTTGAAAACCCCCATTTGTCACCACCCGTTTGAAGCAACAGTCGGCTCTAGCTTTCGACAGCAATAATCTCTGCGTCAGTACGGCTTGTACGAGTAATCATTTAACTAAGATGTCATCCATGCCATCTGAGTTTTTAGCTTCATAGAGCTCCCTAAAGGGCACGCAGTCAATGGGCCCTTCAATTTTTACAAATACCCCCACTGCACATTCACAATTAGAAACCGCCCCTTCAATTTTGGAAACCATAGAATGAAGAACCGAATTGAATAATTTTCTTCGCTGGCACGCTTGCCACTCATCATTGAAGAGGTAAGACTTAAGTGCCATTATGCTCAACAAGCTTCTCTAGGCATTTCAACACAAATGATTTTAGGCTGATTGGTCTTAAGTTCCTTGTATCTGAATAATCATCTCTCCTAGGTTTTGTTATGAAGACTACCTTAATCTGTTGCCAAAGGTAACGGAACGTACCCCAGCGCTGGGCATGACCAAAAGATCTGCCTCTAATTGGTCAATTCCTTCCCCCAGCACAGCCCGCCTGGTCCGCCAATTTGAAGTTTTCAAAGGACTTGGCTGCATTCCTATCTTTTTGCAGGTGGCCACAGATCTAGCTGTATACAATAATTTCCTACCGCCGATAAAAGCAGGAGGTTTGACAAGAGACACAAAAGCCATCTGTGTTTCAATTACCGAAGCGCCCAGAAAATGATTCCTAAGTAAACTCTTTAGAGACTCTTTTTTAGATTTGGTAAAATCACCATCCGGGTGTTTCAGAGAATCCCGCTTAGCTAATTCGTCCTTCTCTAGGACTTTTTAGAGCCTCGACGTCTTTTGTGCACCTTCTGGTCCGTCACAGAATAATCTGAAAGATTCCCTCTTGGAGGTCCTCCCTAGATCCTTATATATTCTCCGCGAGGTTTTGTGGGCTTTTGTTGCTCTGACAAGTTCGATTGAGGAGTTTTCTGATATTTTGCCTGAGCCTTTGCAGCCTCCGGTTCCATTAAGAAACCGTATGCTGCGTCTGCTTTTGCTGATCGCGCAGGCCTCTTCATAGCTATCTAATATTGCCCTAGTCAGAGTGTTCAACGGAAAATCTATTGACTTCGGCAACTTTATATTATCACTAGGACATGCTGTATGATAGATCGATTTCTTGGGTCCCTTCGATCTACCACAGGTGGTGGATACGTATAGCTAGAGAGAACACCAAGTAGCGCTGATCAGAGAGTGAGACCTCATCGGATACATGCCATCCAGCTATTAATCTAAATATTGCAGATAAACGAAGTGATATGACCAATAACCGCATTCTTGTTTGGAGTGAAAAAGATAGGAGAGATTTCAGTTTTTAGAGTCATTAGCCCTGCAAAATTTATATTAACGTTATATTTATAGCTGTCCTGAAGTTAGGATTGCAACCCACCAGAAGTGCCAACGTATTGAACCAGGTGCTTTAGCTTATGTGTTCGCGGCGGGTCTAAGGAATCAAAAAGGAGGTAAGCTGAGACATCAATCACGCGTTTCAGCCTGCAAATCTCCTGTTACTGCACGGCGACCGCTGACTGGTCCCGATTTGAAAACTGTCTGAGAGTGCTGGTATACAGCAAATTGGAAACCAGAACATAAGTCCACGGAGCTGAGTGTGTAGGTCCTACTGCCTCAAACCCATGAGTCCTGTGCAAGTGCCAATGTAAGGGTAAAGCTTATAGTTTTGCTAATTTTTCACTCAGAAGAAAAGGCGAAGCCTTAGAATGCTGCAAGTTGATCCGAACAAACTTTATACCTTTAGGCACAGCAGAATGATGTCTATAGATCCTTTTGTAGAGTCCATTATGCAATGAGAGCTTTCGGTGGCTCTAAATATCCAGTTTACGTGGCTTTGCTACTAGATAAAATCCTTAGAATTCATCCTCAGCCTATTTTCCACGTACTCTTCGTGTGACATCTTGCTATGCATTGGTCACCTCCACCACGACAAGGTGATGCCCGATCGGAGAGCAACAGTAACTATATCTGTAACTATTATTTAGCAAAACAATTTTGCACTTCAACAACTATTATTGAGCAAAAAAAAAACAAGTGGGTTCATATTTGGGTTCGAAGGCATCTTTGAAATAGAATAACTAATATCATTGGCTTATCAACGCCAAACCCAGCAGAGTACAGTCGAGTCGATCAATTCAAATTCTTTTGACCCGTTTGAACATGAAAAGGTTCTCAGACTAATCATCCCAGTCCAATATATAGGTAACCAAAGATCAACATGAAACCAGTTACCATACCTATAGGTATTTGATATTATCAGCCATTTTTGTTGATATCAACTATTCTCATACTACATATGGATAATAGAGGAAGAGCTAAATAGTTTTCGCATGTAAAAAGTAAGTCAGCATAGAAAGCAATTAATTTTTCTCGATTGATGTAAACTAGATATAAACTTTATCGCCTGGATTAAGAAACAGGAGCTCGTGACCATGTCATAAAAAAGCGTAGAAAAGCTAATAGAAATCTTCCGAAAACTAGATTACAGAGAAATCGTTGAGAGGAAACAGCTACAATTATTATTGGGACGTATGTTTATTCAAAGTGAAGTCACTTAATTTTTTTTCCAGAGCTTATTTTCAGTTGTTGTGTTGATTTCTATGCAGCGGTGTGAGGTCTAGGCAAGCATTTTGTTACATTACGTAAAACTCTAAATATGTTCTAGCAAAACTATAGACCTATACAGCTTTTATTGCTTAATGACACTTCGTGACATACACTTGAATTCGTAAATCATTCAAGGCAGCTCTACCACATCGTTTGTTTGTATGATAATAGCTGACGAGAATGTATAGATCCTTTTTTACCAGTAATAAACGTCTTGTTTTCGATACAAAAAATACAGATACAAATATAACTCTACTTTAATCCAAATGTGAAAGTGCACGAAATGTCTGTTACCAAAGCGACACCTCAAATAACTCATTCGTTGGATTGTATAACAGATGACTGACTATAACTCTAAATATCGGCATGGAGTACTATTCAAACTTAATTAAAAAATAATTACCTACACAAACACGCGAAACGGAACACTACTCGGGAGTACAAGCGTTTCTTTTTTTGACCCCAAAGAAATCCTACCTGCACCTAATGGTGGAGAACGATGACGTCCACCATCGATTATAAGTTGAATTTTCCAGTGAAAAGACATTAAGCACTCGGACAAGGACTTTCGAGACACGAGCTCAGACAAGGCGTGGAGTAGTAGTTTTAGTTTTAATAATCCTGAAATGAATGAGTTTTTTTTATTTATAGCGGCAGCATGAGAAATGGAACAAAACTTCCACGTTCTAATAGGTCATCAGCCTACATGCTTTATTTTTGTTAGGTCTTGTTCGTGCTGCTAATTCAGAATTTAGAAAATGCGGTAAAGAAGCAGCTAAGCAGCTTCAGTGGAATGATTAGGCTTTGAAAGACAGTGATGTAGATTTATATCGACTGGCAATAACAATGTCCACTTATTGCCTTGTTACACGATACCTGTGTCCATCCTACAAAATAGAAGCACTACTTCCTCAAACCGCTATTTGGAATTAAGATAACATCGTTATTTGAATCATCTGAGTTGCTTCTGCTTTGATTTCTCTTGTAAATCAACAGGAAGCATGAGAGCTTACTATTTTTAGAAAAATCATAGACAAGAATGCAAAATACGCGATTTGTTAGTGTCATTACCATGCCGAGCAAGCCAAGAAAAACAATTCTATCTTCTAGTAACTGTCTTTTTCCCAGTTACAAGTTGACGAGCGACCAACCACAAAGCCCTTAATGCCGGTGCATACCAATAGAATCTCACAGACAATTAAAAATATATCCATAGCAGCACAATGCACCCTGTCATGAGCAGGTGCGCCAGTTTACTTGTTTCCTACCGCGGTCTAATGTACGAGAATATTATGTATACGTTGTACGTTGTTCATTATTTCGCGTTTTTATTTTTATGCCGGGCGTTGGGGTGAAATCAATATTGCTCCTTTTCGTAATTTCTTAGTTAGAAGACTCTCGTTTCATTTGAATCCTGTTCGGTTTTATTCAATATAGTGTCTGTATACATTTATACATTGGGTCTAATACTTTGAGTTCGAGGGCACCTTTTTACCTCTGTGCTAAGCCATGCGTGACATAAATCGTTATCTGCTGCAGGGGCGAATGTCTATAAAGCTTCATGCACTGTATCTGTATGTACGTACGTGAATATGTTGGTTTTATCCTTTCCTGTCCCGACGGCACACAAGGTCCTTGGAAAGAATTTTCGGGTGAATCATAAAATCACAATACCACCGACTACGTGACGTATTATTATGGAAGGAATAATAAAATAAAATCGATAGTCAGTACTTACTTAAAGCTTTATTGGTGTTCGATTGAATTTTAATTGACTGAATGACATTCATTATCATATGCATGACTGCAGACAGCGAAGTGAATAATCAATGGGATGGTTCTCTGGAGGGGTGTCTAATGTATATTTTTAAGGATTGATGGGTTACATTCAACTTCTCAATTTACTTAGAGGCCAAATTTTGATAAGGATTATTTTATTTAATTGATGATGAGCATTTTAAAACTTTCTCACTTTTATTGGTCAAATATCTACAAGAGAAAGTATAGCTCGAGCTGCTAGAAACTTAATGATAGTCAAGTCACGTGAGATCCTACAAACTATACAGCTCTGGGAGTCCACTTCTGCCCTCGGCTATCGAACAAGCTCAAATTAATTCATATCACAAGTCCACCTAAGACACTTTCCAGATGGAGTTTTTTTGGCATTCAACATACAAACAATAGGCTATCTGAAGAACAAGAAAACGGCCCCGAAAACTTTTAATGAACTTGAGTTTTTTTCATCTGAGCGCGCCTTCTATATCCAGTGGTGGCAATCAGATATGACCAATGATGTAATATATCCACGGCTAAACAACACATTTACATGTATCTCTTTCGACCGTCGTTGCAAAGCTACGTGTACATAGTTATCCTTGCCAGATACCTAAGCCCCCAAGAATATCCACAAAGAAGATACAGTACTCAATACAATATCCGATGCGGATTTACATGGACTATGGAGGCCAAGCGAACACTATGGTAAATAGGAGGAAGTTTGAGGTTCCTATTTAGCTTATTGGCCACCATTGTAGTGTACGGTACATCTGCAAGCAACCGAATGTATTTCGACCAGGACGAAAATGGTAAGGAATGACGCGTGAGGAGGCAGAGAAGCAATTCGAAAAACTGGCACATGGCCAGTAATGGAGAAAAGTAGATTGCTGGCTCGGAGACTAGGAAGGGTCACTGGCGGAAAGCGGACAAATCAATGAATATGTTTTATCTTCGAGATACCAAAAACCTATTAGGCCAGAACACCGCAACTTGTGTAACGCAATCGATTCGTGTGAGCAAAATATACTGCTATAGGTTGTGAATCATACCCACATATTTGAAATCTTATTTAAATTTAGTGATTAATTATTCAAATGGAGACGTATAGCTGCATTGAGTGTCGCAAGGAGGAAGCGAATTTACGATGGCACACTTTTCATGCGCCGAATGTAGAGTTTCTTATATTTTTATTCGTTCAACAAAAAATCTAAGGGATTGTCATCGAAGGATGCATAAGATAGCTATCTATTTTTTGGTGATTAACGTACGTAAAACAAGATTAATTTTGGATTGGATGACACCCTCCCATTTGTGTTCTGCTACCCGATTTCATACGAACTGGCTTTCTATCTTTATTCAAATAATGACAGGTAACTGTTTCACTGTAATACTATCAACAGTGGAAAAGAAGAAGTATAGCTTCTGTTCAAGCTAGAAATTTGATCTGAACAACAATCTAGCATACTAAACTATAAAGTGAATCTAACTGCTTTTAGAAATGCTTTCTTTTATCTATTTGGTATAAACACCTGATAATTCCTTCAAACACTTGGCTATCAACAGAGAGCTGAGTTTCCAATTTCAAGTTACTTACATAGTGGGGATATTGATTATTATAATTATAAAATGAAAATGAAACTCTTCAACTGTCTTGCCAAGATGTAGTAGATTTACATATTTTAATAAATGTTGATGCACGTTAGAATCTCCTTCAATCGCTGAAGTTTATATGTGTCTTTTGTGTTGATCTAGATGTGCCTTAATTTAATGTGTTTTCCCACCAACTCAAAAAGAAAAAAGGGAACAGATGCATTTCCATACATAAATAGTCATCCAAATGGTTCTTAGGCTAAGTAAAAGGTTTATGCGGCTTGCATAAGGCCTTCAGTTTGGGCTCATTTGCGACTCTTCGCTGGCTAGGTAGAGTTGCATAGTGACTACTCCACTAAATCGAATCAGCTGACTCAATGTAGCGGTACCAGCCATCTCTCCCAACTCTTGAAAGCTATAGGAGCTTATAATCCAGGGGCGGATCCTCGCAAAGATTACCCTCAATGGCGCGCTCTTTCATTTCGCATCTACGAATACTACATAAGTTACTGGTTGTTAGTCCTATTATATTCGTATAGTCCTATTATATTCTCCTATAGTCCTATATTATATTCTCTCAAAAGGCTTCTCTCTTCAGACCGTTACGGTTGCCTACATTTCCGATCGATGTTCTGTCAAGTAGCTCCAATAACTTGCAAAACTACGAAACTTGCGAAACTAACTTTTGTTGCTGCTCTGCTAAGTGCCGGTTTAGTCACCACTTCTCTTGAATGCCGCTGCTCTGCTGAATGACTCAGATGCATCTTTCGAATTCGCGGTAACCTACAGTGCGGGTTCTTTAGCCAGTTTTAAGGCCCACAATCTCTCGATCACTTAACCCTGTGCTGCATTGCCTGTGATGGCATCATCTTTGGTAGAGGTTCATTGTGAGGGACTTCTCTCCAAAAGTATTGACTCGATGTTAATTTTTTTGCTCGTCTCTGTTTAATTCCATAGAAACTGTTTCTGTATGTCAGGTTTGGGTTTTATAGCCGAGGTAATCACCGCCTGCTACACCTCGCCCCCATAGGAACAACGTTACACTGTGATCGTCCTTTCCTCTCTTAGGATCGTAAAGAAAGCTTCTCCAACAACCTTCCCAGGATCTCTTAGGCTTTCACAGAATGCTGAATCTGCTAACCTAATCGTTAGACTGCAGCTTGCTAGGCTCCAGAGCCTAGTAGACCCATCACTCCTGCAAAGAGACACAGAGGCATTCCTCTGCTAGGTACGGCGGATCCCTTCGTTTATACAGCCCACATAGCTGGCGGCTGTACATGCGTGCGGCAGAACCATTAATTTTTACAGGAGAGTTTAACAACCTCTCACCAACCTCGCTTCGAAAAGACTAGCCTGACCGTAAAAGAAAAAATTTCCTTGAGGTAGGGTAGTTTCCAGCGTTCACTATGAAAAGGTTATGGATTCACTTCCATCAGTCCGAATAAGTACGGCAAGTGCATATTTTCACATTCTAATATTTACTCCCGCTATTCGGCTGCACCCTAAGCAGGTGGATAATTTAAAATATTGATTAATATTAATGTTAAGGACAAACGAAGGTCGCTAATCAAACATTTTAGTTTCAAAAGGTTAAAAAAGGCCGGGCTTTAGGCTTGATTGGCTTAGCGAATTGCCTCATGTAAATTATGAAACAGGGATGTGGAAAAGGCTAAAATGAGACCAGAATAAAAACCAGTAGCTGATATGTATATATCCTTCTTATACAAGCTAACAAGCAATAAAAACTTCCTAAAGCTGATAGTTTCATGGTAATAAAGCACTTAAAACTTCCTGGATGTCTACAACAGGATATACGAATACACTGGCAGAGCTGTTCCTATCAACCTCATCACAGGACTTCAGTTGTTTTTTCAGACACCGAAACAGACGACCAGACCGACGCCATGAAGAATTATGGAGTGGAAACATCTTTTCCACAACCAAACAGCATTTCGCACTACACATAGAGAAGCATCATAGCTGATTCATTCGTGCCTTATCACACACAAATCATTCGCAGCACAAAATCGAGCTGAAAGCGAATCACATTCACCATTTTCCACACAATGCACTCAATGACGAAAACTCCTTTAGAACACTCTCTTCCTAGTACAACCGAGAACGACCAATAAGAGAGGATACATTAAAATTATTTCGACATTATCAACTTTAAATGGCTTTGCCTAGTGGCAAGAATAGTTTCTCTGGTTTCCGAGTCTGTTCTACTCACATGTAGCCCCAGAGAAAGTTTGCTTGTTCATTTCAGTTGGAATTTGGGTTTGCCGGATCATCCGCAATCGGTTGTTCCAATTATGGAAAAGAATAGTATATAAGGCTGTTAAACCTGCAGAATTTTTTTTTATAGCGCAGAGAGCTCTAAAATTCTGATCAAAGGGGAATTTTAGGAGGTTAAATAAATTTCAGGGCATTTTTAAATTAATTTTTTAAAAAGTTACAATATAGGTCAAAATATAATTTTCCGGTCTTCGTGAAATGAGCGAAACAAATGTCCAGTAACTGATCGTTAATTTATTGAATTACCTTTTCCAAGGTAAATCTTCCACACTTAAGACTTCAAGTAGAAATAATATAGTTCATGTTCTATTCGCTCTTTGAAAAAAACATGGTCATGGTCTATTCGCCCTTTGAAAAAAAAACTTTTCGTGTGCTGCTATTAAAAGAGTATTGATGAGCAGTATGTGACAATATTGTTTCTTCCAAAATTTTAAAACCATTTTAGAGACACATTAAATACGATGGTTGATCCAAAAGTAGTGATAATCAGTAATTTCAAGTTCCCATGGAATTCAAATAAATTGTTTTTTACTACCTCATATAACCACTAAGTCAGCATAAAAAAACATATAAATAGGACCATTCATTTGAATACGAACAGTCAAAGAGAGAACATCAAAATGGAGAAAAATGAAATCAGAGCTGTCATGAACTCCGTGTTTGAAAAAAATGTCTACCACTGACATACATACATACACAGCGACTTGGTGGGGACGACGATCAAAAGATGGAACGAGACGCCATTCCGAGGGTCAATCTCGAAAAGTTCTAGGCAGATCAGGAGAAGCTTTTGTCACGTTTCGTGATCATGGTCGAAACTTGCATCTAAAATTTTGATCCGGAAACCAAACAGCAATCGATGACGTGAAGGCAACCTTCTTCACCGACGCCCAACGAATTCAAAGTTTTGAGCTCGGCGGTGAAATCTATGTCATCAGTTTTTGGGGCGCAGAAGGAATTATTATGGTGGAATATTTGGCAAAGGAAGCCACTATATCAGGCTCTTACTACGCAGACCAAATGAGAAGATTGCTGGAGGCTATTGAGGAGTAAAGACGCAGCAAACTGCGAGCCGGAGTGCTGTTTCATCAAGACAACGCACTGGTTCACAAGGCTGCGATTCCAGAAACAGGATTCGAACTTCTTGAACATCCATTCTATTTGCCAAATCTAGCTCCCAGTGACTTTCTACCTCTTTCCTCGGCTCAAGGAACACGTTCAGGGCAAGAGATTTGAAGATGATAGCGAAGTGATGGCCGCTGTTTTGGCGCTTTGGGAGAGTAGAAACAAATCATTTTTTTTTCTACGGGTATCTTGGGTTTGGAAAAAGATGGACTAAATGTACTAATTTGTTAGGGGACTAACTGTTACTGGGTAATATTGATTATCATTACTTTTGGATCAACCCTCGTATATAGCAATAGAAATATTTACACTTACCTTTTATTCGTAGTTTCTGGCAATTTTCGTGTACAGCGTATAATGATTGACTGGAAAATAAATCGTTGTTCTGGTTTCAACTAGATCGAAATTTCAGTTTGAAGTTCCTTGAGATTAGTTTATCATGGCATTGGCATCAAACTCAGCTTAACTCGTGTACAGTAAACGAGAGTATGAATGTTAATTGAAAATTTGTTACATTGGATTTTCCGAATTTTTCACTTCGCCCAGAACAAAATTG